>JAKOGI010002708.1:15000-91255 GCA_029747015.1 Carnegiea gigantea
GGGTCTATGGATAAAGGGAAAAAAGGTTTTGTTTTTATTTATTAGAGATGGTATGTTAGCATTTTGATGTCAGAGTGGTTGATTCAATTTAGTTTTTCCCATTGAAGGTATATTGGTATACATTCTCATCCCTCAAAAATTGAGGGTTCTATTCTCTTGATGACATTTGTGTCCTTAGTAAGGTTACTAGAAAATGCATAGTGATCTACTAGCATATAAATGTTATTTTGAGATTGATTGCTATTTGAGATTAATTTTAGAACTCTTGCAATTGTTGGCCATTATTTTTAGTGAACTTGTACTTTTTTATCGTGAACTTCGTACACTTGTTTCGGTAAATTTGAACATTATACAATTTGGATTTGGATTTTATCAATCATAATCCTCTTTGACAACTTAGGCTCCGTTTGATCCTTAGAAAATTTGGTAGAAAGAAAAGTTGAAAGAAAAAAATACGAAGGAAAAAAAAAGTAGGGAGAAAATGAATTTTTTTCTCTTGTTTAGACTGAGAAAAAAATACAAGAATTTGGATGAGAAATTTAAATGTTGACAAACTACTTAAATCATACTGATGTCATCTAAGCAATGTGAGGTTGGAGAAGGTAGAGAATTTTCCTCAAACTTTCCTCACAATTTTGTGAGAAAAATTTTATCACTCGTTTCTAACAATTTTTCTACCTAACTTTCCTCCATATTTTTTTTCTTTGTGATTTTCTCTAAATCAAACACAAGAAAAAAAGTAACTTTCCCAATTTTTTTTCTTTCTACCAAATTTTTCAAGGTCCAAACGAAGCCTTACTATTTTTGTTTTTTTGTCAATTGTCTGTGATTGGGTTTTTTGAGTGAAATCTTAAACTTGGATATAGTGCCCTAGTTGCTAGGGTGGACTTAGTTAGTTAAGTGGCCCTAGTGTTTTGCTTTATGTGTTTCAGAATTTTATCATATCATCTCACTTGGCACATTCTTTGAGCTCCTTAAAAGAATGTTCCAGTGAACTTGATCTATTTCTTGGGTGGATTTCAGTAGTTAGGATGATGAATTCTTGTTATAGATATGATATACTTGATTCATATAAGTGTTTTTATGGGTAAACTTGAGATTTTGCGATTGTTTGAGGACAAAATTATCACAAGAGTAGCTAAACCAATTTTTTGATGGTAGGAATTACAAAGATTATTGGTGAATTTTTTCCAATTTATTTGTTAAATGTTTACAATTTGGGTGGTGAATTTGTGAAATAGAGCTCTTCAATTAGCATAAATTAGCTAGTACGTTGATGACTGATAATGCACATCAATCGAGTTTCATGTGATTTTATTTTTTTTAGAGGATGATACCAGCATTCTGTCTGGAGAAGGGTACTGAGGAAGGTATCAATATTGAGTATGTAGGATTAATTGCTGAGATGGAATCACTTATGACAGTGGCCCTAGTTACTAGAGTAGATTTAGCTACTACAGTGAACTTTCGAAATTTTCATATTTGTTATGATATGTTGATGAAAAAAATGATTTTGGTAAACAGACACCTAATTGCATAATATTTCATCAAAGAATATATTAGATTATAATATCCTTTTGAAGTTCTCCTTCTATTAAGGTAAAAAAAAAACTTGCATTGACTTTAGGTTCTCACTTTGAATCATGAAAAGGTATCCTAGTTCTAGTGATATGTCATTCCTATGCAAATATACCGTTAACTGCCTATTGTGTTCTGATGGTCACGCAAACAATTAGCATGTATAATTTCAACTCGTAAGCATAACAGAAACTTTGCAATACAGAGAGGTGTGTTTGATATGCTTTCATAAACCATTGTGAAGGATAATAGAAACATATAAGATAGATATTGGAAATAGCAGCAAGGCTAGCCTAATGACTTGAATAGTACGTGGGACCCATTTGGTGAACTTGATATGTTCTGCAATATTTGTTTTAAGAGCTAAGTTTGTCCTTTTGACTACATGCTAAGTGGCAGGGAATTGGATGGTGGATTTGGATGCACTCCTGGAGGGAAGTCTCGTGTAGGACAAAGTACTTGATTTTACCTAGATGCACCTGGTGGAGAGCATATGGTTGAAGACTTCCATAGATAATATAAAGGTATATGGAGAGAGCAGGTCTCCTTGTGTAATATATCTTGTGTGTTTGATTAACCGATTGAGTTTATCATTGACAACTAACGAACATGATACTGAGAATACACATTCTCTAATCAATGAGTTCCACGTTGAATGAAACCCTATTTCTTAGAGACATTTAATGATAAAATCTCACTCAATTCTAGCACATGCTTTCTCCTTGTGCTGCTTGAAAGCTACCAAAGTAGTCTTAGTTTTAAGGTTCTTAAGCTTGCGCACATTTCATGTGTGAGCAAATATTGTCAAGGATTGATCTCCCAAGTGTGAAGTGTTAAATTTAGGAGTACTTACCCACAAGAGGGAGGTGAATTGTGGTGTTCGATTTTCGCGTACTTACTGACAAACACCCTCCTGATTGCAGAAGTTGTTCTTGAATTACAAACAACCTTCTGACTTGTTTGAACCAGATGTTTTCAATTTGCTCAAAGGCGAAAATCAACAAGATAAATGCGGAAATAAAGCACACACAATTTTCCCGTGGAAAACACCTCTAGCCCAACTGAGGTGTGAAAAACCACGACCTACCTCGTGTAGGATTTAACCACTTTCACTAACGGGCTTCACACGTTATAAATGTAACACACCTTGTTACAACTTGCCTTCTGCCTCAAGCCATTTCACATTTGAAAGCTTTTCATTATTTCTCTCCCTATGCCTTCGTTTGTTAGCTAAGATCATGGTCTAGGAACTATGATCAAGTAGCTTAGTTGGTCCCTATATTGAAGTTGCAGTCCAGCATATATAGGTTCTATGATATATTGGGATTCTTCCATCTTCATCACTGTATCATACATGTTTAGAACTTTGATTTATGGGTCCATTTTGATGTCAGAGTGGTTGATTCAATTTAGTTTTTCCCATTGAAGGTATATTGGTATACATTCTCATCCCTCAAAAATTGAGGGTTCTATTCTCTTGATGACATTTGTGTCCTTAGCAAGGTTACTAGAAAATGCATAGTGATCTACTAGCATATAAATGTTATTTTGAGATTGATTGCTATTTGAGATTAATTTTAGAACTCTTGCAATTGTTGGCCATTATTTTTAGTGAACTTGTACTTTTTTATCGTGAACTTCGTACACTTGTTTCGGTAAATTTGAACCTTATACAATTTGGATTTGGATTTTATCAATCATAATCCTCTTTGACAACTTAGGCTCCATTTGATCCTTAGAAAATTTGATAGAAAGAAAAGTTGAAAGAAAAAAATACGAAGGAAAAAAAAAGTAGGGAGAAAATGAATTTTTTTCTCTTGTTTAGACTGAGAAAAAAATACAAGAATTTGGATGAGAAATTTAAATGTTGACAAACTACTTAAATCATACTGATGTCATCTAAGCAATGTGAGGTTGGAGAAGGTAGAGAATTTTCCTCAAACTTTCCTCACAATTTTGTAAGAAAAATTTTATCACTCGTTTCTAACAATTTTTCTACCTAACTTTCCTCCATATTTTTTTTCTTTGTGATTTTCTCTAAATCAAACACAAGAAAAAAAAGTAACTTTCCCAATTTTTTTTTTTCTTTCTACCAAATTTTTTAAGGTCCAAACGAAGCCTTACTATTTTTGTTTTTTTGTCAATTGTCTGTGATTGGGTTTTTTGAGTGAAATCTTAAACTTGGATATAGTGCCCTAGTTGCTAGGGTGGACTTAGTTAGTTAAGTGGCCCTAGTGTTTTGCTTTATGTGTTTAAGAATTTTATCATATCATCTCACTTGGCACATTCTTTGAGCTCCTTAAAAGAATGTTCCAGTGAACTTGATCTATTTCTTGGGTGGATTTCAGTAGTTAGGATGATGAATTCTTGTTATAGATATGATATACTTGATTCATATAAGTGTTTTTATGGGTAAACTTGAGATTTTGCGATTGTTTGAGGACAAAATTATCACAAGAGTAGCTAAACCAATTTTTTGATGGTAGGAATTACAAAGATTATTGGTGAATTTTTTCCAATTTATTTGTTAAATGTTTACAATTTGGGTGGTGAATTTGTGAAATAGAGCTCTTCAATTAGCATAAATTAGCTAGTACGTTGATGACTGATAATGCACATCAATCGAGTTTCATGTGATTTTATTTTTTTTAGAGGATGATACCAGCATTCTGTCTGGAGAAGGGTACTGAGGAAGGTATCAATATTGAGTATGTAGGATTAATTGCTGAGATGGAATCACTTATGACAGTGGCCCTAGTTACTAGAGTAGATTTAGCTACTACAGTGAACTTTCGAAATTTTCATATTTGTTATGATATGTTGATGAAAAAAATGATTTTGGTAAACAGACACCTAATTGCATAATATTTCATCAAAGAATATATTAGATTATAATATCCTTTTGAAGTTCTCCTTCTATTAAGGTAAAAAAAAAACTTGCATTGACTTTAGGTTCTCACTTTGAATCATGAAAAGGTATCCTAGTTCTAGTGATATGTCATTCCTATGCAAATATACCGTTAACTGCCTATTGTGTTCTGATGGTCACGCAAACAATTAGCATGTATAATTTCAACTCGTAAGCATAACAGAAACTTTCCAATACAGAGAGGTGTGTTTGATATGCTTTCATAAACCATTGTGAAGGATAATAGAAACATATAAGATAGATATTGGAAATAGCAGCAAGGCTAGCCTAATGACTTGAATAGTACGTGGGACCCATTTGGTGAACTTGATATGTTCTGCAATATTTGTTTTAAGAGCTAAGTTTGTCCTTTTGACTACATGCTAAGTGGCAGGGAATTGGATGGTGGATTTGGATGCACTCCTGGAGGGAAGTCTCGTGTAGGACAAAGTACTTGATTTTACCTAGATGCACCTGGTGGAGAGCATATGGTTGAAGACTTCCATAGATAATATAAAGGTATATGGAGAGAGCAGGTCTCCTTGTGTAATATATCTTGTGTGTTTGATTAACCGATTGAGTTTATCATTGACAACTAACGAACATGATACTGAGAATACACATTCTCTAATCAATGAGTTCCACGTTGAATGAAACCCTATTTCTTAGAGACATTTAATGATAAAATCTCACTCAATTCTAGCACATGCTTTCTCCTTGTGCTGCTTGAAAGCTACCAAAGTAGTCTTAGTTTTAAGGTTCTTAAGCTTGCGCACATTTCATGTGTGAGCAAATATTGTCAAGGATTGATCTCCCCAGTGTGAAGTGTTAAATTTAGGAGTACTTACCCACAAGAGGGGGGTGAATTGTGATGTTCGATTTTCGCGTACTTACTGACAAACACCCTCCTGATTGCAGAAGTTGTTCTTGAATTACAAACAACCTTCTGACTTGTTTGAACCAGATGTTTTCAATTTGCTCAAAGGCGAAAATCAACAAGATAAATGCGGAAATAAAGCACACACAATTTTCCATGAAAAACACCTCTAGCCCAACTGAGGTGTGAAAAACCACGACCTACCTCGTGTAGGATTTAACCACTTTCACTAACGGGCTTCACACGTTACAAATGTAAAACACCTTGTTACAACTTGCAACCACGTAACCTTCTTTTCTAAGAAAGGTTACACCACGTCCAAATCTCACCAGATTGGAAACGTCCAAAGTCCACACGACTGAGGACCACTCACTCACTTTTCTGATCCAAGATCAGGGTTACAAAACACCTTACGGGGGTGCTTCTGATTTAAGCAGATGTAGGGTACAATGAGGTCCTAGTATGCCAATATCTTGAAAGCTCAGCTTAAAAACAACTTGTCTCGGTTTTTCTTTTCTCAAGAGTAGCTCGAAAAGAAAAACCACTTTTGCACTTCTCCCTTTTTGCGTATGTTGTGTATGTTTCTCGTTTTTTCTTTTCAGCTGAATGGGAGTGAAATGTTGAGTTTTTAAACAAAAAATGGTCAAAAAAAAGGAGAAGTGATAAAATCAGCTATGTTTAGCAAAGAGAGATTTTTGCTTAGCACAGAGAATTCCAACGGCTAAAAGATCCAATGAGGATAGAGTAATATTGTAGCTTTGATTTTGGAGGATAAAAGACTATCTTTTCCCCTTAAAAATAGCCGTGAAATACCTGAAAAAGAATCTCAGCTTGAATTTTGAATTAATCACTTTCCAAAGGATAAGAGAGAAATATTTTCGGTTTTGATAAATATTTTTCAAAATCAGTTTTGCAAATCTCCCAAGTGATTTTCATATTAAAAGATTTCTACAGCTTAAATTGCTGTCTTGGAATTTTATCAAAATATATTAGAGCTTTTGGCCAACCAAAATAAGTTTTCCAAACCGGTTTGGCCGTTGCAGTTCAGAAACACCCTAGGTACCCTGTTTACAGGGTTGTTCAAACTTGGTGTTCTGAAGCAAATAGCGCAACCAATTCAAGAGTGGTTAGTTAGAGACTTTTCAAGATTGGCATATTAACAAGAGTCTAAAAATAAAACCTAAATTACCCAAGACATCTTGTTGTAGATCCAGTCATCTTGTTCAAGACGAATACGCTGCCCCAACCACCTAGACCAACCTGTTTGCCAGGTTGTTCTTGTATCGCTTGAGTTCAGAAAGGCCTGTTTGCTGGATTGTCCTTAAAACACCTAGCCTGTTTGCCAGGTTGTTCTTGTATTGCTTGAGTTCAGGAACTGATCTTAACACACAATCAACTCATCGAGGTGGTGTTCTTGACTTGAGCGTGAGTCATCAAGGTATGAGACCTGTTCTTAAGACTTGTTCTCAACATTCAGCAAATAAGTTAAGACGCATATTGAAAATAACAGTGTATGCCTGTTTGGAGAACTTTGTTTGGAGCAACATTACTTAAGAGCTATTTTACACTTGGGTTTGTTGTCATCAAAACTGAATATACTAATTCAACAATTTCCCCCTTTTTGATGATGACAAACCAAGTGTCCATATTAAAAAAAAATTGAATGCTGATAGGGATCCACGTAGGTACAAGGAGTTAGAGGTCAACCCACCCTATCGAGTCAAGGTCAGGCTCATTCGTCATACTTTGTCAATAGGTTACACTATTCTTCCCCCTTTTGGCATCATGAAAAAGCAAGAACAACAGGACGGTTGCAAGAAAAGCATATAAAGCATTGCAAATAGATATGTCATTGCAAAGAAAAGGAGTACAATGCCAAAACAACAAAACTAAGAGAGGAGGAGGAGGAGGCTAGAGACCAGCCTAGACAATCAGGGAGCAGGGGGTGGTTGCGTTTGCAGAGGAGGAATGCTGGGGGCAAGGGTGGAGAGAAGGGCAAGCAAATCTTCGTGGCGTTTGACGGAGAGGGCTTGTTCCTCAGCAAGAGTAGCCTTGACGGCGAAGAGCTCATCCTTGAGGCGAGCATTGTCCTCAAGAACAGCCTCAACCTTGATGGAAGGTTGCCCATAAACAGGTGGTCGAGGTGGTCGACGACCCTGTTTGGAGACTGACCATTCGCCAACCTCATAGCTACACCCTAGCAGGGTGTCAATCCCAATCTCATCAATGATTTGGGCCGCCACTCTCCATGTGAGCGCTATCCCAAAGTGCTCAAACACCCTTGTCAGCAGAAACCCATAGCCAAGATCATGGGCTCGGGTGGTGTTCGCAATTCGCCCTATGTGGCGAATCATGATTGCAGGGAGGTTTATTGGTTCCTCCCGATCCAGTAGGTCCACCAGACATTGATCGAGGGCATCTGCTGAGTTTCGCCCTTGACCTCGCGGAATTATGTTCTTGATGGTGAACATAAACAGTAGTTGGTGCAGGGAGGTCATTTCACCCTTCTTAACCGAGAGGGGTGTTCTCAGGCCCTGTTTCTGACTGAGGCGTTGGGACACCTCTAGGAGCCTGGCTGTTGCCAGGGCAGTTTTGTCTTCTCTCACATACACAGCAAAGCCTTGTGAGGGCACCCCCAATATTTTCCCAAGTGTGGGCGCATCAACCTTAATGCCTTGCCCATTCACAAAACTTGTCACCACCCCTTTGGTGACACTGCAGTTGGCGTAAAACTCAGCCAACTCAGGCACAGAACACCCCAACTGGGTGTTTGCAAACAAGTCGAGCCAGCCTTGGACTCGCAACTTGTTCAGGAACACCCCCAGACCCTGTTCCTCGAAAAAACGTACATTTACTACCTTCCCCCTGACGACATTGCGCTTAAGCAATTGCGCATGCTTGTCAGACATAGGAGAGGGAGTGGACTTCTTTGGGCGTTTGGGAGGAGGAACAAAGGTGGTAGCGTCTGGTAGGGGAGCTGTTCTAGGCTTTCTTTTGAGGGGTGAGTTTGCAAGAGAGGACTTCACAGCAGGTTTAGAGGATTGATTTTTGAGGGGCTTGATCTTCAGAGGACTCAGAGAACACCGGTGTCCCCTATTTGAAAGAGGTGTTCTCAGAGTCAGAACTCGAGAACCCCTCGGTAGAAGAAGAGGAAATCTCCTCGATGATTGGAGCAGAGGGTTTGGAGATACGAGGAGCGGATTGAAAAGCTATTCTTGCAGATTTGCGAGAAGGCTTGGAGGATTTTGGAGAAGAGGGAGTTTGAGAGGGCTGAGACCTTGGTTGTGGTCTTGTTCTTGGCGTTCTGCTGCGCCTGGCCACTATTTTCACCCTTTTCCTTTTCTCTCCGGTTTGAGCAACCGGAGTAGTGAGTTCAGCCTCAGGGAGAGAGTCCTTCTCCTGACTCTCCTCTGATGTCTCATTCGAATTCCCTCGAAAATCGGCATTCAGATCCTCCACACATACGGCGTCAAAAGAGTCTTTCCCTGTTTCTGGCACTGTTTCAGGAAACCGCCCAAAAGAACAGGGTTCGAAATTATCACTAAACCCTTCAGGGGTTTCCAAGATTTTGTCTTGAGGCCCCGATGGTGCACCCTCCGACTCTACTTTAATGGGACATGCAACTGACCCCACAAGAAACACCAATTCCCTTCCACAATTGAAGGGAATATCGTCCATCCCTATCCCGACTGACTTTAGAAACAAGCTTTTCAGAAATCTGAAAGGCTTGTACAGGATTGGGCGAGGGGGAGCAGGGATTGAGGACGCAAGAACCAGGGCTTTTGAGTGAGAGGTGTTGTTGGAAGCCATTGTTGCTAGAGGAGAGAGATTAGGGTTTGCTTTTGAGCGAGATGAAGTCAGGTGAAAAGACGAACTGAGAACAGGGCATTTAAAGAGAGAGAGAGCACCCAAAATCTTTTAAAGATCTCTAGGTTTGCAACGGATGAGAACATTAAAGGCGTGTGCCTTGGTAAGGAGGGAGGTTTAAAGAAAACACATTCCCATATGCATCGAACAACCAAGGGACGCACCTGTTCTTTCCGTTCGATCAAGATACCTGCCTGTTCTTCGCCGTTTGATCTTGATTTGACTCATTGGTACTAGGGGTGGCAGAGCTGCTCCAGTGATCCTTAGTACATCCCCTTATGCTGCACTCTTTGTATAAATTAAAAAAAATGCATGCAATTCGAGTGTATGCACTCATTGTACATAAATCACATCAATTGCTAATAAGATTTGCAAACAAGGGGAGAGAACAGGGTGTAGAGGTTGTTTTTACCAAACCTAGTTCATGTCTTGGAAACAAGTATCTCAGGGTGTTCTTACCAACCCTAGTTCCAGTCTATTTCTCTCAAATTGATCTCTAGCTAGTGCCTTAGTGAATATATCAGCAATTTGATTTTTCCGTTGTGCAAAAATTCATAGAAATTAAACCCTTTTCAACATTATCTCTTAAGAAATGATGTCGAATGTCAATATGCTTTGTTCTTTTATGTTGACATGGATTTTTGGCAATGTTAATTGCACTTGTGTTATCACAAAAAATAGGAATGCATCCAGTGTCAACACAAAAGTCCTTAAGCTGTTGTCTTATCCACAACAGTTGAGCACAACATGAAGCTGCTGCAACATATTCAGCTTCTGCTATGGACATGGCAATTGAATGTTGCTTCTTGGTAGCCCAAGATACCAAACAAGGTCCAAGAAAGTGAGCCATACCTGAGGTACTCTTTCTATCAACTAGGAATCCAGCATAGTCAGCATCAGCATATCCAACAAGATCAAAATTGCAACCTCTAGGACACCATAAAGCTAAATTGGGTGTATGTTTCAAATATCTTAGTATCCGTTTAACAGCCTTAAGATGAGTTTCCTTAGGATTAGCCTAAAAACGGGCACATAAACCAACACTAAAAACAATATCTGGTCTACTAGCGGTTAGGTATAGGAGTGACCCAATCATGCCCCTATAGAGTTTCTCCTCAACTGAGGGACTCCCATCATCCATAACCAACTTGGTTGAAGGAGAAATAGGAGTGTCTATGGGTTTGGCCGACTCCATCCCAAAACGCTTAAGTAGCTCCTTGATATACTTTTGTTGATGGATCATGGTGCCGTTTGGAGTTTGCTTGATTTGTAAGCCTAAGAAAAAGTTAAGCTCACCCATCATGCTCATCTCAAACTCACTCCTCATCATATTTGAAAATTCATTGCATAAATCATGATGAGTTGCACCAAATATAATGTCATCAACATATATTTGGACAATCAATAAATGTTCCCCCTTAGATTTTAGAAACAAGGTATTGTCTACCTTGCCTCTTCTAAAATTATTTTCAAGTAAAAAACTTGACAAACGTTCATACCAAGCTCTAGGAGCTTGTTTTAAACCATAAAGAGCTTTGTCAAGTTTGAAAACATGGTTAGGAAATTCACTGTTTTCAAAACCAGGGGGTTGTTTGACATACACCTCTTCTTTAAGGTATCCGTTTAGGAATGCACTTTTCATGTCCATTTGATATAGCTTGATTTCCATATGAGCTGCAAACGCTATTAGGATTCGAATAGCCTCAATTCTAGCAACTGGTGCAAAGGTTTCTTCATAATCGATCCCTTCTTCTTGGTTATACCCTTGAACAACCAGCCGTGCCTTGTTCCTAGTGACTGTTCCTGACTCATCCAGTTTGTTTCGGAACACCCACTTGGTTCCAATGATTGTTCTCTCTGCAGGTTTAGGTACCAGGTGCCATACTCTGTTTCTTTCAAATTGATGGAGCTCTTCTTGCATTGCCGTGACCCAATCTGAATCTGCAAGAGCTTCATTCACATTCTTTGGCTCAATATTAGAGAGAAAAGCATAGAAAGCACAGAAATTCTTAAGCTTAGACCTAGTTTGCACTCCACTGTTAATATCAGATAGAATTTGATCAAGGGGGTGTGAACTATGGTGCTTCCATGGTCGTGGAGTAAGTGGATCAACAGACACATGCTCTACTCTAGCCGGAATATTTGGAGAATCAGGCTCACGAACACCTCCTGAGCCTGTTTCTGCACCTGTTTGTAAGCCTGTTCCTGAAGAACATGGTCCCGAACAGGGTTCAACGGTGTTTCCCCTGTTTGGTGTTCACCTTGCCTGCCGTTTTGAGGAACAACTTCTGGGCCTGTTGTCTCCATGGTGTTCTTACCTTGTCTCTCATGGGGCAACACTTCTTTTCGGATAAGACCTAATTCAAACTCTTCTTCCTGTGCACCATTCTTATTCAAAGTGTTAGATTCATCAAAAAGCACATGCACACTTTCCTCAACGCACAAGGTTCTTTTGTTAAAGACTTTGTATGCCTTGCTGTGAGAGGAATAACCAAGAAATATTGCCTCATCACTCCTGGGATCAAACTTTCCTAAAGCATCCTTCCCATTATTATGCACAAAACACCTACAACCGAATGTTCTTAAATGCATAATGTTGGGCTTTCTGCCTTTGAAGAGTTCGTAGGGAGTTTTGCTCAAAATAGGTCTAATCATACATCTATTCATAATGTAACATGATGTGTTCAAAGCTTCTGCCCAAAAGTTCCTAAGAAGACCACTAGCAATAAGCATTGTCTTAGTCATGTCTTCTAGGGAGCGGTTTTTGCGCTCAACCACCCCATTCTGTTGGGGTGTTCTTGGGGCCGAGAAGTTATGATCAACACCATGCGTATTACAAAATTCTGTAAAACTTGCATTTTCAAATTCAGTACCATGATCAGACCTCAAGCTAACCAATGAGTGTCCTACTCTCTTTTCAACCTTTTTGAGAAGGGCAATAAAATTCTCAAAAGTTTCATCCTTGGAGGCCAAGAACAGGGTCCAAGTAAATCGAGAGTAATCATCCACTATGACAAGCACATACCTCTTCCCACCTCTACTTGTTATCCTCATAGGACCACATAGATCAATGTGTAATAATTCAAGAGGTCGGGTAGTGCTAACACACCTTTTTGATTTAAAAGACAATCTGACTTGTTTTCCTTTTGCACAAGCTTCACATACCCTGTCATCATTAAACTTGATGGAAGGTAGTCCAACAACCAAGTCTTTGGAAACAAGTTTGTTTAAAAGAGTAAGGCTCGCATGACCTAGTCTCTTGTGCCAGAGCATTATATCATCATTCACAGCACTCAAACAAGTCAGGTTGTTTTGGAGAAGTGTGGAAATACAAACTTTGTAAACATTTTTGTGACGCTTCCCCTTTAACACAACGTCTCCTGTGTTGGCATTGACAACCAAGCAATGTGTTCGTGAGAACACCACTAGATTGTTCTTGTCACACAGTTGGGACACACTTAGTAAATTATGCTTTAAACCATCAACTAAGTGCACATTATCAATTGAGTGGGAGAGAGTTTTACCAATGCTACCTATACCGACAATTGTCCCAGACTTGCCGTTTCCAAAAGCCACGCTCCCACCGGTTGAAGCTGTAAGTGAGAGAAAGTTTGATTTTTCTCCGGTCATATGCCGCGAACACCCACTATCAACATACCACAGCTGCCTGTTTTCAAGGTTATTTTCTGAGCTATTTGCCAGGGTGTTTCTTACCCTGTTTGCTGGGTTGTTTGTGGGGTTGTTCTCTCTCACTTCAGCCTGCAAAACAAATCAAGGGTTAGTTTTGGGAACCCAGATCCACTTGGGTCCCATTCTTTTAGACAAATAAAGCTCATCTTTCCTAATCCAGATTTGTTTCACATACCTTTCATTCTTTTCAATGGCATACCTTCTTGAAGGACATGAATATTGATAGTGACCAATTTTACCACAATGAAAGCAAACAATGTTTTCAGGTAATCCCACATACTTTCTATGGATTGGGTAAACGGTTCGTTTAGGCTTATATCCAAGTCCCTTTTTGTTTCGACTGTGGTGAGTATTTAACCAATCAAGGGCTTGTGAGGACTTGTTCTACAACCTGTTTGTGGCAAAGTCGTGTTCTGTGCGTTTTGCTTTAGCCGACAGGTTCTTGTTTTCAGCAAGCAAAACTTCGACCTTTTCTTTAAGCTCAAGGGTTTCCTTTTCAGCCTTGGCTTGATTGGTGGTATATTTTACTTCGTTCAAGATCAAGGTCTCCCTAAGGTCATTTATGGTTTGATGTGAAGCTAGAATTTCTCTTTCAGCCTCAAGTTTCTCATTCTTAAGGATCTCATTTTCTAGTTCTAGGTCTCGGACATCTCGTTTCAATTCAGCACAAGTATCCATCAAGGTATACAAAAGTTTTTCGAGAGTTGCTTTATTGAGACCACGTACCTTGTTCTTGAGATCAGTCAAGCTGTTTGTGGATTCATCATCTGAGTCTGAGTCACTTTGTGCCATGAGAGCTACAGCATCTCCTTCACTTTCAGATTCACCTTCATCCTCAGAAGAGTCTCCCCATGCAGCAAGCATAGCCTTCGAGAATCTTTTGCCTGAGGTGTTCACAGGTTGTTTTCGAACCTGTTTTTTGGGTTGTTCGAACTCCTGCTCTTCTCGAAGCAGAGGGCAGTTTTTCACAAGGTGATCTGGTTTGGCACATTTAAAACACCCTGTGAACTGTTCTCGGGGGGTGTTTCTGGATTTACTGAAGTCCTTTCTTCTGCTGTTTTCTTTGACCTTTTTGAAGAATTTCTTGAACTTTCGTGTCATTAAGGCCATCTCTTCATCCTCAAGGTCAGAGTCATCATCCTCTTGTGCTTTCAAGGCAAGCCCACGATCCTTCTTCTGCTCCTCTTTTTGTTGTGAGTTCTTTCTGAGTTCATAGGTTTGAAGATTGCCAATCAACTCGTCGAGGGTGATCTTGTTCATGTCTTTAGCTTCTTGGATGGCTGTCACCTTCACTTCCCAAGACCGAGGTAAAATCCTTAGAATCTTCCTCACCAGCTCTTCTGTGGTGAAGGATTTTCCCAGGGATTTTAGCTCGTTTGTTATGTGGGTGAAGCGTGTGTACATATCCATCACGTTCTCACGATCACCCATATCAAACAACTCATATTGCCTCATGAGTAGCTCAATACGTGATTGTTTGACTTGACTTGTTCCTTCATGAGCTACTTGGAGGGCATTCCATATCTCCTGGGCTGACTCACACTCCGAGATACGTGTATATTCATCTGGACCTAGGCCAAAATATAATAGCTTCTTGGCTTTGGCATTCTTTTCCATTTTCTTATAGTCTTCAGCATCAAACTCTATGGGTTCCTTGGGAACCTTCTTACCATCTTCAAGCACCTTGGTAGGAACAAGGGGCCCGTTCTTGATGAGCATCCATAACTCATAATCTTCTGCCTGAATATAGTTCTCCATCCTATTCTTCCACCAACTATAATGTTGGCCGTTGAAATAGGGTGGCCGAGTAATGGATTGCCCTTCAAGGATTCCTTATGGTGTACTCATCTTCAGAATCTCTCAAGGTGTTAGCCCTTTTGTGAGAGAACCTGCTCTGATACCACTTGTTAAATTTAGGAGTACTTACCCACAAGAGGGGGGGTGAATTGTGGTGTTCGATTTTCGCGTACTTACTGACAAACACCCTCCTGATTGCAGAGGTTGTTCTTGAATTACAAACAACCTTCTGACTTGTTTGCACCAGATGTTTTCAATTTGCTCAAAGGCGAAAATCAACAAGATAAATGCGGAAATAAAGCACACACAATTTTTCCGTGGAAAACACCTCTAGCCCAACTGAGGTGTGAAAAACCACGACCTACCTCGTGTAGGATTTAACCACTTTCACTAACGGGCTTCACACGTTACAAATGTAACACACCTTGTTACAACTTGCAACCACGTAACCTTCTTTTCTAAGAAAGGTTACACCACGTCCAAATCTCACCAGATTGGACACGTCCAAAGTCCACACGACTGAGGACCACTCACTCACTTTTCTGATCCAAGATCAGGGTTACAAAACACCTTACGGGGGTGCTTCTGATTTAAGCAGATGTAAGGTACAATGAGGTCCTAATATGCCAATATCTTGAAAGCTCAGCTTAAACACAACCTGTCTCGGTTTTTCTTTTCTCAAGAGTAGCTCGAAAAAATTCTTCTCACTAGAAAAACCACTTTTGCACTTCTCCCTTTTTGTGTATGTTATGTATGTTTCTCGTTTTTTCTTCTCTTTATGAATGGGAGTGAGATGTTGAGTTTTTAAACAAAAAATCCAACGGTCAAAAACAAGGAGAAGTGATAAAATCAGCTATGTTTAGTAAAGAGAGATTTTTGCTTAGCACAGAGAATTCCAACGGCTAAAAGATCCAATGAGGATAGAGTTTCCCAATATTGTAGGGATTTGATTTTGGAGGATAAAAGACTATCTTTTCCCCTTAAAAATAGCCGTGAAATACCTGGAAAAGAATCTCAGCTTGAATTTTGAATTAATCACTTTCCAAAGGATAAGAGAGAAATATTTTCGGTTTTGGTAAATATTTTCCAAAATCAGTTTTGCAAATCTCCCAAGTGATTTTCATATCAAAAGATTTCCTACAGCTTAAATTGCTGTCTTGGAATTTTATCAAAATATATTAGAGCTTTTGGCCAACCAAAATAAGTTTTCTAAAGTGACCGGGTTTGGCCGTTGCAGTTCTGAAACACCCTAGGTACCCTGTTTACAGGGTTGTTCAAACTTGGTGTTCTGAAGCAAATAGCGCAACCAATTCAAGAGTGGTTAGTTAGAGACTTTTCAAGATTGGCATATTAACAAGAGTCTAAAAAATAAAACCTAAATTACCCAAGACATCTTGTTGTAGATCCAGTCATCTTGTTCAAGACGAATACGCTGCCCCAACCACCTAGACCAACCTGTTTGCCAGGTTGTTCTTGTATCGCTTGAGTTCAGAAAGGCCTGTTTGCTGGATTGTCCTTGAAACACCTAGCCTGTTTGCCAGGTTGTTCTTGTATTGCTTGAGTTCAGGAACTGATCTTAACACACAATCAACTCATCGAGGTGGTGTTCTTGACTTGAGCGTGAGTCATCAAGGTATGAGACCTGTTCTTAAGACTTGTTCTCAACATTCAGCAAACAAGTTAAGACGCATATTGAAAATAACAGTATATGCCTGTTTGGAGAACTT
The DNA here is from genome assembly GCA_029747015.1 of Carnegiea gigantea. Classification (NCBI taxonomy): domain Eukaryota; kingdom Viridiplantae; phylum Streptophyta; class Magnoliopsida; order Caryophyllales; family Cactaceae; genus Carnegiea; species Carnegiea gigantea. The sequence goes on from JAKOGI010002708.1 coordinate 31,445, forward strand.
TGTTTGGAGCAACATTACTTAACAGTATTTTACACTTGGGTTTGTTGTCATCAAAATTGAATATACTAATTCAACATGAAGGCACTTTTAAATAGGGAAATTATCTTACCCAGAAGAATTCTTAGCCTATTAACCAACATCTTGTGAATGATTTTATAAATGGTTGAGCATCGACTGATGGTTCAGTAGTAACTAGTCTATGATGGATTGGTCACCTTGGGAATGAGAGTAATCAAAGTATGATTAATTTCTTTCAGAATCTACCATTTGTTTTAAAAAAAAAAAATTCCACAATACAATTAAAGAGACCCTTTCTAATAATATGCAAATAGTTCTTAAAGAAACTTGCTCCAAAACCATCAAGACCTGGAGTCTCATTAGAGTCAATGCTAAAGAATGCAACTCTACTTCCTCCAAGTTAGGGAGCTCAATAAATTCATTATTATCAGAGTCCGATACCATTTCGGGCAACCCTAGATCTGGAATTGTTCTTCTATTATTATGGGCGTACTTGAACTACTGGGTAAAGTCTACGATGAATTTTTTTAGCGACTACTTTTTAATCATCGATCCCAACACCACAATCATCTTTAATCTTCATAACTAATTTCCTCGTTCTTTTAGAGTTCAATGTATAATGAAAAAATTTGGAATTCTTATCACCATTCACTAGCCACTCTTTTGGGTCGTCTTTCCTCAAAACTTCTAGTTAAAGAGAAGAAGCTTCTATCTTTGCTTTATCAGGCATACCATCTAGGAATTAAATCTATGACTATCATGATTTAATAACAGCCTATCTTCCGCATACTCTATTTTTTGAGCATTTTTAGCCAATTTATCATATGCGTTACCAATGTGCCTTTTCAACCATTCGCTAACCTCGTATTTAACGCTCTTAAGTTTTCTCATTATTTTGTACATATTTGTTCCTCTTTGATCACATTTCTTAATCTTTGAAACTGTAGCATTAACATTTCGATACTTGCACAAGAAATTCAAAAATCAAAATGGAATACTTTAGATCTTGTTTGTTGAAGTTGGGTCAATACAATGGTAGGATAGTGATTAGAGCATGTAAAAGTACCATGCAGCTCAAACACATTAGGATAAATATTAGCCCAATCATTTCTTACTATAGTCTTGTCTAGCCTTTCATAAATAAGATGAGTATGAACTAAAAAAATTAGCTGAGACTTGAAGGGCTTCCGTATTAATATTGGCAAGAAATCTATTTAGATGTTGAAACCTACTGCTGTTTAGGGCTAGGCCACCCATAATTTCTCATTTGGACCGGTTATTTCATTAAAATCACTAATATACAACATGGATCATCTATAACATTATGCAATTAGATAAGTGTTCCCTAGAATTCGTTCTTCTCTCTGCATTGTACTAGTGCATAGATCCCTAAAATAATAGTATTCCTTGCATTTCCGGTATCGTGGACCAAAATATAAATAGCTCTATGTTCTTTAAAAAATACTGATGCCTAGATGTTACCATTATTCTATAATAATAACATTCCCCCTGAATGGTTAATTGGGAAACAAAGTCGCAGTGATCAAACTCTTAACTGGAGAAGGATTTTTTGGATATTGTTGTCATTAACTACTGTCTCCAAAAGGAATATCAAATTAGGTCCATGCATTCTAGCTAGGAACTTGATTTCACTCGATGCTTGTGGTTTCTTGACACCTTGAATGTTCCACAGAAGTTCTTCGTTACAAAAAATTGAAGGAACAGATACCCCCTCTTATAAGGGAAAAAGTATTTCTATAATTGCTTCCAACATCAATAAACTTAATAAAAATCAAAATACCATAGACTAACCAAGGAAATTTTCATTAAGCCAAGCCTTAAAGAACCATGCACTGAGCTTGAGGGTAGTCTGAAAGATAGTCTCCAAAGTGACGATTGAATGTATTCAACCTTCCCTTCTCTCTCCATTTTGCAAATTAAAGTGCGCATCAATAAATAATTCAAGAAATAAAACAAAGACCCAAAGAAATCTTTACTAGCCATAGATCTGCCTAGATCAATATTGAAATGATGAGTAGAACTATTTAGAACAATAACTGCTATAAAGAAAATACTATAGGATAGAGATTTATTTTCAGTGCCCCATTGTAAGTTAATCTTGGTAATAATTATATCAGAGAACAATAACTTCCTTATCGCCAACCAGTGGAATTGGATGCCAATTTTGTGTTAAAAGACAAAGAACACTTAGACCTCAAGTAAAAGCAACAAGCATTGTTATACTCCACATCTTAATAGTAACTTAATGTAATTTATATTTGGATTGGGCTTGAAGGCATTCTGTATACGGGCCTTGGAAAAATAAGGAAGGTTAAGCCCAGCTTGTTTTCGTCTCAACATAAAAATTTCATAGAAAGTCTTTAGACCGAGTTTACTGTAGGATGGCAAGAAAGATTTAATAAGATGATATAATCTGCTATGGATTGCTACGTCCTTCAACACAAAATGGAATTGTTGAATTATCCCATGGAATCTATTATAGTTCCTAGAAAAGACAGGGAAAATGTTTGTACTGAAGCTAAATGAGGGGACACTAGTGAATATAAATTGCATATCAACTGAAACTGAGATGGAGGTTATATGATAAGATAAGAACTAAATCTTAGAAGTAAAGAGGAACATCATTGACTGACAAGAAGATGGGGATTATGCCACCAGCCGAGCATCTCTAGCCGCACTAATTATAGGTATTATGCAACATCCATCTATAAAAGGCCAATAGAAGGGGTATGCCATCAACCATAATAAACACCTGATTTTCATGAATATAAGGAATTCAGGGACCTAGATTGAAAAACATATTTCTAAATCATTAATGCCGGCACTTGCATTGAAAAATGGCCATGGGCAGGTGACTACATCACAGGTGTAAGTTTCTTAAAAAGAGAGTAGGGAATCAAAATTTTATTATGGATTAAGTGCCTGATCATATTCCCATAAACTACTGCGTGTATACATGAAGGAGGATCGGCCAAATATATGCAAGGACTAAACAAAGGATGACACCCCAGTGGCTCTAATATAGTTGTAATTGGAAAAGCTATAAGGCATATCCTTAAATCAACGTTTAACTATATAGGCAAGCACATGTTTATTATACATCCAGACAAAGAGACACCTAAACCTAATAAGTAAAATAGTTAACTTATTGATCATAAAACATAGTTTAGCAAACATTCTCATCCATATAGAGGCAACATAAGTAATATAATAAGCCATCTAACAACGATGCTAAAATTTCATAGTCTGAATGATTCGATCAAAAGGATAATAATCACAAGTCAAACAAAGGTGGTAGTAACTGAGAATAGACTGGCATTGAAACTTAGAAAGAGTAAGTGGAAGCAATAAGGGGAGGTAGAGCAGAGAAAGAGAAAAGAAAACTTCCCTAACTATAGTATAGCTACCATAGACACCGTTGTTTGGTACCCCCTGATGCCTTTTTCTCTAGAATTTATGCTATTGACAAACAAACACCATGCGGATAATGCAATTCTAAGCAACCTCAAAAGGAGGAATCGCTGAAGATCCGACCCTAAATGCTCAGTCTTTTATAATCTTATAGATTTGGGCTATTAGGATGCAAATCAAATTAAGCAATTTCAGTGTTGTACCCATCTAGCACACAGGTTGCACTTCAAAGTGGGAGCATTCAAAAAATTGTGGATTAATGAGCCAATCCTAAAGACGTGACAAACTGAGGTGGGAGATCGATGAAAAAATTATCGATTCTGCATCCAAAAATAGAGTCTCGTTGTAGATCTGAGAACATCTAAAGGAATGTGAGCACGAATTTGATAAGAAGGGGGGAAGGGAAATTGGGTTTCAATGGTCAAGTAGTTGGGATGAAACAAAAATTGATTAATAGGCTGAGAAGAGGCCAATTCAGCACAAGAATTGAATACAAAGAGGGACAAGGAATTAGAATAGATCTGGGGGCTTAGGCTCAATGAGGTTCATGCTGAAAAGCGGTGGAAAAGGCTAGGCTAATGTGAGTATCCTACTCTCATTAGAGTTTCTCCCCCCTCTCTCTCTACGGAATTCTCTCTCTTTCACTAGAGAAGTCGATGTATGCCGCCTTCCTTAGTTCACTCTTGTGTGTTAGAAAATAATAGGAAATAATCCTCGAAAATAATATTATTAATCAACTAACAAACATATGACAATATATTTTGGGGACAAGGCTGCAAATATTCAACTTTACACCACATACATCAGAAAATTAACACCCAACACAGGAAAATGTATCAAACGAATGATTACAATTCCTAGACAAAAATAAAGAGTATAAATTTTATAAATAGCCTGGTTAGGTTGAAGCAACCTAAGTGCTTTCTTAAGAAAAGAAATGCCCCACCACACTGGGGGATGAGGGTACAAATGTAATCTTCTCCCAAGATACGATAACCTATCGAACTCCTTCAATGCAGCAGGAGGAGCTTGAACCAACTACTTAACCTAATGCTAAAAAATATTAGTGTACTATGAAATAATATTGTTATACGAAATAGGCTTAAGCAAAATCTAGAAAAACTGAAATGATCTTTTGTTGTAATTATGAGCTAGGGTGAAAGAATATTATTTGGAAAGAAAGGTTTGATAATATATAAATATGGAATCATATGAAAACATGTAACTCAAAATCAAGACCACCAAAGTCGAATAGTATACTGACAAAAGACTATTCAAGCAATTCAATGTAAACAACCCAAGTTTTTTGCATTGTGAATTAAGGAAGCTTAATATTTTGACCACTCCCGAGCAAAAGTATTTAAAAAGGACATTCGCTAACCGTCAACTCCTTTTAAAACTAGAACTGGAAAATAAATGTCAGGGATATCATCCCTGTAATCATATTTCATTAACAAATAATAATGGTTTTTTTATTCAAAAAAGCATAATAATGGTTAAGAACTCACAAAATAATTGGTATTAAATATCCAATTTTACCAAATCCCAAAGAGTTAATGATGTCACTTACTAAGGGATAAAACATAAGTCTCCATCAAACTCATTAATCCCCCAATAAACAATAAGCAACAATAATAATTAAAAAAGATTTTTCATTTTCAAATCACACGAAAATCCCAATGCTTCCCTACATGATTTGAAAATCAAATATACTTTATATTCTAAGATTTTTTTTTTTTAATAAGATTGAGCAGAACATATGCAATAGGTGTAAGGTACCTTCTGGGTTTGAACTAATGTTAGTGAGTTTTGACTTAAGGCAATGGAGTAGTCTTATCTTTGAACTACAATCCCTTTGGTCAAGTCTGTGCACACCACACACATGGCACGGGTCTTTTTCATCAAGGTTCACATCAGTGGGGCGCTTCACAACCATGTGTGGCATCTTGTCGTGAGTGTCCATTAAGGAATAGCCCAAATATCCCACAGTGGCAACCCTACCACGACACACACTACGTGAACTTCCACAGGTGATTTGAGATTACCACCTCACAAAACTCATGATATGTTAAGGGCTACCATGTCACCTATGCCTCTTTTCAAGGAGAGCATGCGGTCAGATTAGAAAAAAATAGCTCAACCTTAAAATTATCACAGCCTCCAAAGAGCACTTACAATAGGAATGAGACCTAGAACTTTTGCTAAAATCTAGTGCCTTTTCTAGTTTTACACATCAATTTCGTTGTTATCTATTAAACATCCATTCATGGGATCGCCATACATTTGGTAATGGAGTACAATGACTATTTTGTGGGGTTCAATTCCATTTCCCTTGATGTTTCAAGTGTCTGCTGGCACCCCAATCCCTTTATGAGTGGATCCACAACATTATTTTTTAACCTGATAAAGTCATGAGAAATCACATCATAAGAAATTGGTTGTCTTATAGACTAACGCCACACTCTCTAGTGCCTTCTTTTTCGCACTGAAATTTTTACTTTTAGCCTTCGCCATCATATCTTGGCAGTCACAGTGCATCGAAATAGGAGGAATAGGCCTAGTCATTGATGGAATATCTGACACAAAATTTTTATATCACTTGGTTTCAACACATGCCACGTCCAAACCAATAAAAACAACGTCTATAATAGGGCATGTAGGAATTGTCTACTTAGCATACTTCTATGATATGGCCCCAACTCCTAATGTAAAGACACAGCCCCTAGTAGATTTAATTTCATGTGAATCTGAGATCTAATTTGTGTCACTAAATCCCTATGAAATAGCAAGATAACCATAATCATACAATGTAAAGTCCATGGTCCCTTTTAGGTAATGAGATACCCTTTTTACAATAAGTCAATATTCTAACCTTGGATTGTGGATATATCAAGATAGTTTACCTAATGCAAAGGCTATGTTAGATCTAGTATAATTCATCAAATGAAACTTGGATCCATTGATTTATGGATACTTAAGTTTGAGAATAGTTTCGCCCAAAATTTTCATTAATTTTACAGGAGGGGTCAAATAGTGTGGACACGAACTTAGTAACAATTTCTGAACATAATGATCAGTGGGTCAATGGAATGCCACATTCATTTCTCACCAATTTAATGGCCAAGATCACATAAACCGGACAGAAGTCCATGTCAAAATGCTTAAATAAGAATGATTTAGTCTCTTGAATCACGTCAAGATCTCTACTAAAAAATAATATGTCTTCCACATATAGGCACAAAATTATTGAAACACCATTAACTTGATTCACATGATACATTTATCACCACTGTTAGTGGTAAAGCTATTGGAAAGTATCACCTAATCATACTTCTCATACCACTGTTTAGGAACTTGTTTTAAACCATATAAAGATTTCACAAGCATACCTGCCTTTCCCTCTTGCTCGAACACAACAAAGCCCTTAGCCTGCTTCATGTAAATCTCTTCTTCTTAATATCCATTCAAGAAGGCTATCTTAACATCCATCTAATGAATATGTAACTTGCATATCGAACGATAGAAATCAATCCTCTAATAGAAGTTATCTTACAAAGAGCAGAATATGTGTCAAAAAAATCTACCCCTTTTACTCATATAAAACCATGTACCATAAGTCTAGCTTTGTACTTTTCAATAGAGCCATTAGTTCTCAACTTCCTCTTAGAAATCCATTTAGACCCAATATTTTTGCAATCATGAGAAGATTAGTCAAAATCCAAGTTTTATTTGTCAAAACAGAGTTAATCACATCATTGATAGCTTCTTTCCAAAAGTAGCCTCTGAGGCTCTCATTGCCTCTCGATAAGTCCTAGGCTCATCCTCAAGTAAACAAGTCATAAAGTTAAGGCCAAATCTTTAGCAATGCTTGGTCTTTTACTCCTTCTTGTGGAACATCGCTATCAATTTCAAAATTAGGACTAAAATCCAAATTAGAGACAGACTCAATAACTTGCAAAGGAATTTTACTTTTCAAAGGAAAAATATTTTCAAAGAAAGTAGCATTCGCAGATTTTCTAACAGTATTACTATAAATTTCAGGAATCTCAGAATTTATCATTGAAAAACAATAAATAGTACTACTAGGGGCATATCGAATGAACTCATAATAAACTGTTTTAGAACCCAATTTTCCTTTATGAACAAATGGAACTTGCACTTCAACCAAACACCTCAACACTTTGAGGTATTCTAAATTGGGCTTTCTACATATTTTTCTGCAACTCACAAGCATCGTATTAGATCTTTTATAGGAAAATTTTGTTGGAAATATGAAAAGTGCAATATAAAGCTTTACCCTGTAAATTATCCAACAAACCTGAACTGATTAACATAGCAGTATCATTGTCACTTAGGGTTTGATTCTTTCTTTCTCACATCCATTAGATTGAGATGTGTATCCAACGTCACTTGGTGTATCTCTCCATGATCTTCATAGTATTGATCAGTCTCCATTGACGCACACTCATTATGTATGTCTGCTTGTATTCTCCATCTCAACTTTGTACACCTTAGGTTCGTCAAACATGTCATTCTTATGAGTAAGCAAATAAACATAGTAATGCTGATAGAAGTCATCAACAAATTTTATAAAATATCTTTTCCACCATGAATTACTATTTTACTGTACTCTTGTATGTCCTATGAATCAATTCAAGCAACTTGGTATTCTTTTTCGACAACTAAGTTAAAATGCTTTCTAGGTTGTTTAGACTAAACACATAGATACTTGGCATTTTTCTTCTACATTAACATATGCTTTGGGAATTAGCCCTAGGTCTATCATGTATCTAATTGACTGTAAGTTCATGTTTCAAGTCTGCCATGCCAAATAAAACTTTCAACGTTTAAAAGAAGTAATGAACTATTGCTTACCTTATTCACTTTAGGACCAAAGACATTCGACTTAAACGAGCCATCACTGAAATAAGGTTTGTATATTACAGAACCATATCTAGTAATCACAACTTTATTGGATGCAAAAAGAACTTTATAATGAAGTTGATTTAACTTGGAGATACTAACAAGATTTCTCCTAATACTAGGAACATGATACACACCATTCAACTTAAGAAATTACCAGGCGACAATTTTAATTTAACACGGTCTACTCTTGACACATTATCAATATTGCCATTTTCCATCCTCATAGTTTTATTAGATGACTTGTTATAGGAACAGAGATACCTCAATTAGCATGAAAATGAACATTAGCACCCGAATTGAAAATTAGCACCCTAATCCATAAACCAATCATTATTATCACAAATGGCATATAACTCGGGGTTAAAAACAACTTTTACATTCTTAACCCTACGAATGATGCTAAAAATAAGAAATAAATATACCAACGTATATCACAATTTAATTTGGTTCTTGCAGTAATGTCAAAACACATTGGTAAACACAACCAGTAACTCTTTGTCTCGAATTGAACAAAAGCAAGAATGTTTGTGTTTGTTTCCAATAGCAATCAATTGTTCATTGCCTTGCTCCTTCATCACACTACATATGCTCCATAAATAATAGGGAATATATACCAGCCCTAGCTTGTCTCCTAAGCTAGCTAAAACCAAAAATAGGAAAAGATAAGGCAATCAAAAATCTTTCCTCAGTACAATACTAATATCACAAGACTTCTACATACAATAATATTCTATGAACAATAAGATTTTAGGCTATAATGCTCCCCCCTCAAGTTAGTGCATGAGGATGAATCAGGCCCAACTTGTCTCATAAATGCAGAAATTGCTTGGTTCTCAGGGCTTTAGTGAACACATCTGCTGGCTATCCCTTGGACAGGAGATAAGAAAGTACTAGATCAGCTTGAACAAGTCTTTCACGAATAAAATAGCAGTCAATTTCAATATGCTTTGTTCGCTCATGAAATACTGGATTCTTAACATTATGCATTACGGCCTGGCTATCATAGAATAATTTCATTTGTTGAACATGAAAGACACCCAAATAGGTCAATAAGGACTTGAGCCAAATAAGCTCAATTATAGTAGCTGCCATAGAATAATACTCAACCTTAGTTGAAGAATGAGAAATTGTGGATTGTTCTTATTCTTCTAAGAAATGGGCGACCTTCCAAGAATCATAAAATACCCAGTCAAGGATCTTCAAGTAAAAGGACATACTCCCTAATTAGAATTACAATAGGCATATATATTCAAATCACTTTCGCCTCGTAACAAAATACCCATGCCTAGACTGCCTTTATGATATCATAATACCCTGTGGAATGCTTAGAAAGGCTTGACCCGCATGTTCTGCATGAACTAAGAGAGCACATATGCTGCATAAGAGAGCTTTGGATGAGTGATGGCGAGGTAGATGAATCAACCAATGAGTCGCCTATAGTATGTAGCATCATCAAGAAGGTCACCAAATGCAAGTGTTAGTTTATGGTTTTCCTCCATTAGAGGGTCAATAAGTTTTCCACCAAGTAGTCCGCATTCATCAACTATTTCAAGTGCATATTTCCGCTGACATAGAAAAAGTCTTGTTGGTCCACGTGCCACCTCGATCCCTAGAAAATATTTTAAGTGTCCAAGGTCCTTAATATGAAAACAGTTATTCAAGTAATCCTTGAACTCTTGTCATGCTGCAGCATTGTTACCTATTAAGATGATATCATCCACATATACCAACACTCCTAAGAACACAGTACCTTTGCAATTGGTGAATAAAGAATAGTCAGCATAGGATCATATAAAGTTATAAGCTTCCAATTTTTTAGATAGCTTTGCAAACCGTTGTCGGGGCACTTGCTTTAATCCATAAAGTGACTTTCTTAGCTTGAACACTTTCTGTGCCCCTCTAGGAGAAAAACCAGGTGGTGGTTTCATATATACCTATTCATGGAGGTTACCATGCAGAAAAGCATTATTCACGTCCAAACGATTAAGCTCCCATCCTTTTACAACTACTACGGAAAGAAAAACTTGAACACTTCTCACTTTTTCCACGGGAGCAAACGTCTGGTTGTAATCAAGCCCCGCTACTTGATGATCTTCTCTAACAACCAAATGGGCCTTGTAGTACTTGATGGATCCGTCAGACTTGTATTTCACTCGATATAACCATTTGCAACTAATGGACTTCTTTCCAGGAGGCAAGTCTTGAATTGTCCATGTTTGATTTTCTTCGAGGGACTATATTTCTTCTCCCATGGCATGTCTCCACTTCGGTTCCTATGCTGCATTAAGATCATGCCTAGGTTCCACAATTTTTGTAATAGCAACTAGAAAATTCTGATGAGTAGAAGAAAAATTATTGCATGTGACATAATTTACTATGGGATAATAGGTACCTGAGAAGCCATGATGAGAGGATGTAGATGCGAAGGGGTCCTTTCAATGAGCATTTAAGCAAACATAGTCATTGAGGTATTGAGGAGGCTATTTCGTACGTTCACTGAATCGTAGAGGAGCTAGGTTGGGCACGGGTGGAAGCACAGTGCTCCCTTTGTAAATCTACGAACTGTCACCGAGGATAGGCCTAGCTGGTGACTCGCTTGTTGTCCCAGCATGTGGCCTAAGTATGTCTGCTGCCTAGATTGTGCCCAGACTTGGTTCTGAGCCCTCATGTTGGGCCTTGGAATTGACTTGCTCCATCTTGAATGCTCGTGGCTCCTCTTCATCCAACATCTTTTCGTAGTAATGTTCCAAATTCCCCTTTTCTGCTAAGGTTCCTGTAGTAGAAGGAAATATATTTTCATAAAAAGTAACATCTCGACTTACGAAAATTTCCTTAGTCTCCAAGTCATATAGTTTTGATCCTTTCTTCCCAAATGGATAACCCACAAATATGCATTTTTGACTTCGAGCCCCAAACTTGTCTTTTCACTTGTTCTTTAGTTTTACACAATATAGAAACCCAAAATCACGAATAATTTCATAGGAAGGTTGAGACTCAAACAAGCACTCATAAGGTGTCTTGCCCTTAAGCAATTTTGTGGGAGTTCTGTTTATTAAATATGCCACTGTCAGAACACATTCCCCCCAGAAATATATTGGTAAGGAGACATGCAACCAAAGGACCTAAGCAACATTTAAGACATGTCTATGCTTTGTTTCAACTCTTCCATTTTGTGTGGAGTGTCCACACAACTTGTTTGATGAATTATCTCGAGTTGAGGTGAACTCACGTCCATTGGCACTATGAATGATTTTAACATCTTTATCAAACTGGGTTTCAGCTAGACTCACAAAGCTTTGTAACAATTTGCTAGCTTCTCCTTTTCTCGCATCAAATAAGCCCAGACTGCTCTACTAGTGGTCATCAATAATCGTTAAGAAGTAACTTGCCCCACAAAGAGATGGTACTCAATAAGCCCCCCAAATATCAACATATGAGTTCGAAAATATTAGCAGCTTCACTTTCACTTAAGGAAAAAGGACATCAAGTTTGTTTACACTAAAGCATACATCACTTGGCTCTTTATTTTCATAACTAATACTAAAATTTAAATTCTTCATAAGTGAATTAACCACTCTCTTGATGGATGATCAAGACATCAATGCCATAGATCACTAAGTCTAACTAGGCATACTTATTTCGTCAAGTCTGGCACCTCTTTGTTCATAAAGACCCCTCCTTTGACTCTACTCATCCAATTAGGCTCCTCGAGATACGGTCCTGCACCACATAGAATCAGTGAATGTCACAACACAATTAGATTCCTTACTCAATTGATAAATGGAAATCAAATTGTAGATTAGCTTAGGAACAAAAAGAACGCCTTTTAGTTTTAGATTTGGACCCAAGTCCATGGTTCCTGTTTTCTTTGCTATAGCTTGATTTCCATCGGGGATTCCAACCATAATAGGTTTGATATTATGAACATCTTTGAGGAGATCATATACTCCTGTCATATAACACGAGGCATCGGTATCAAATAACCATTCTCCTTTACCTAACAATCTCTCATTCTCTCACACCTACCTTTAGGTGTTTCAATAATGCTTAGGATTCATTGCACTTGCTCAGCTGTGAACCCGGGTATCGGTATCTCACTTACTTCTCCTGTTCTAGCTGTCGAATAGTTGGCAGTCACAGCATACAGTACTTCTCCTTGCCCAGCACTGCCTGAGCTGCTACTGCGGCGACCTCGACCTTGGCCTCTCCCTCTACCTCGGGTTCCCCACCCTGTAGGGTACCTAATGATTTTAACGCATCTCGACTCTTCATAACCTACTCGACCATAATGTTTGCAAGGGGTCTCTCACTTGTTGCCTATACCCTAGTGTCTGAATTGACCACAAAGGTTGCTGCTTCGCTCTGCTCATCCTTAGTTATCATATATTTTTATGGTTCTCCTCTTGGGAGACCATAGTGAATATGTTGTCAAGTGAGGGCATATATCCAAGTAAACGTCATGGTTTAGCCCTATCAAAAATTGATGGGCTTTCTCTTCTTAGGCTACCTTCACCAACTTTGCATTAATTCTGCACTCACACTTGCACACCTTGTGCAATAAGGAGCACATACTTGATTTTCTAACTCACTTCAGAGACTCATTAGTTTTGCATAGAAATTAACAACTTCCATGTCCCCTTGTTTGCACTTGGCCACACTAGCCTTTAACCGATGTATTTTAGGTATATTGGTTACGGCATAGCGTTGTTCCAAGTTCTTCCACATAGCCTCCGCGATATCCACGAATGTTATAGTCGACCTTAGATTGGGTTCGATGACATTCATAATCCATGAACAGATCATGAAGTTTACCGTCTCCCATGCTTGTAATTCGCTCATATCCTCTCTGTCTTTAGGCGGGGGTTTCTTCAAGGCACCGTTAATAAAGCCTAGCTTATTTTTAGATTTGATGGCGGTTTTTATTGCTCTTTTCCAGAGATCATAATTTTTGCCGTCAAATATGACAGCTATGATCAAGACACCCGTCCGAAGGATGTAAGTAGTACAGTGACGGATTCTCAATCATGAATACCTTTCCATTCATGATTGCAATAAGAGCTTAGGCTCTGATAACATGAACGAAAGTAAGAACGTTTGTGTTCGTTTGCATGCAATAGGAACTAATTGTTCATTGCCTTGCTCTGTCATTACAAGGCTCATGCTCTATGAATAATAGGGAATACATACCAGTCCTAGCTTGTCTCCTAAACTAGCTAAAACGAAAAATAGGAAAAGATAAGGCCATCGAAAATCATTCATAAGTACAATACCAATATCACAAGACTTCTAAATACAATAATATTCTATATCACAAGACTTATAAATACAATAATATTCTATGAACAATAATATTTCAGGCCATAACAAAATCAACAAACAAGGCTAGCAGGCAATCCAATAAAATACACAACTTGCTTTGTCAACAATTACATAAGCCAAGACAAGATAAGCAAACTAAATCAAGCGAAGAATGCTTGAGCAATCGTAAATTGAAACTGCTCAGTAAACTATATAATGGAATATTTCTAGCAGTAAAGCAATCATGTAAGCACATATCTCAACAAAAACTTAACCATATGATCACAACAATCCAATTAACAAGTTAGTTATGCAGTAAAACGTATGAGATCGTATGCCAAATAATATGAAACCTATACGAGCTTCCTCTTAGACTATGGGAAAATAATATATAATAATACCTCAAAAATAATATTATTGATCAACCCATAAACGTATGACAATAAAGGTTGTAACAAGGTTACATATAATCAACTTAGCACCACAAACATCAAAAAACTAGCACTTAATACACGAATATATATCAAACGAATGACTGTAACTCTTAGACATAAACAAAAAACTATCATGTTTAAACATAGCCTGATTGGTTGAAGCATACTAGGCGCTTTCCTAACATAGAAAACGCCCTATTGCACTAGTTGATGATTGTATAAATGTGATCCTTTCCTAAGATACAGCAATCCATAGAATCCTTCAATGCATCAAGAGGTGTAACAAACCGCCTACTTAATGCTAGAAAATAATAGTTTTGGCACTACAAAATAATAATATTTGTATGAAAGAGATTTAAGCAGAATTTAGAAAACTCTGAAAGACCTTTTATTGTAATTACGAGCTAGTGCAGAAGAATATTATTTAGTAAAGGAAGGCTCAGACTCTAGAAGATAATATGTAATATACAAATCCGAACGTACAAGGACCAGTAACTCAAAACCAAGGCCGCCAAAGTCAAATAGAATATTGACCAAAAAAAACCACTAAAAGTGATTCAATACAAACAACCCAAGTATTTTGCACTATAAATCAATCAAATGGAAAAGACGGAATGTGATTTGGACGCCTCGCAACGAACCAGAATGTCCTGGGCACTCATGAGCAAAAGTACTTGAAAGAGAATAATTAACTGTTAGCTCCCTTTAAAACAGGAAATGGAAGCTAAATACAAGGGATCCCCATAATCACCTTCCATTAACAACATTATCACAGTTAAAAACTCACAAAATAATCGATAATAAATATCGAACTTTATCAACTCTTAAAGAGTCAAAATAATCGATAATAAATATCGAACTTTATCAACTCTTAAAAGAGTCAAAGACGCTGCTTATTAATGGATAAAAAATAGGAATCAATCGACCCTAGGCTTTGTTTGGCAATAGTGGTTTAGGTGCCATATATTGTTTTGACTAAGTCAAAACCATATGTCCCTAAATCAAACTTTTCGATAAATGAACATACGACACTAGCAAACGATGGTTTTTGAAGCGTTTGCAAACGTTGAAGTTGTTAATGTCTAATGGATTAGATGAGCTTGTCAATACTTGCATGCCCGAAACGCTCATAATTAAGGCTCTGTTCAACGAAATTAGTTGTTTAGGTAGTGGATAACGGTTTTATTTAGCTATTAACGGATAGTTATTTAGATGAGCAATCGAAGCAAATGTGCATGGTAGAGTTTGTTCTTGGGCTAACTAGTTAATGTAAACTGGTATAAAAAGATATAGGTAATTTCCGAAGATAAAATTTCAAAAGCGTATTCTTGACCGGAAAATATGAAATTTACTATTGAATGCCAAAAGCTAATATTGTTAACTTTTCAAAAACACTACTTGAAATGTTAAATGCTACTTGAAATGATGGTCTAAACATTATGTTACTGAATACTAAGAATTGACTAATTAATATATTTACTCCGTCACAATGTTAAATATTACTCAAAACGTTGTTGCCGAATACAATCTAAGTCTTTCCGTATACACCTTTGATCATTGCTAATTTGTCTTATGCTTTCCCAGCACAGTCATACAACATTGATTTTCATTCATTATTAATTGGGCGCCCCGTGAGCGTGTGCTTGAGTGGAAGAAGTCCCCTACAATATTTTGATGTTAATGATAAATTAGAAAATAAAATTATATGTACTTATATTTTGATGGCGGCGACGACGATGATGATAATAATAATAATAATAATAATAATAATAAGATGGCGTAGTGGGAGAGTTGCACCTTTCAATAATTAACGGATGCTGAATCCTTTTAGATGTACGAAGGAGTTAGCCTCTTCCCACGAGGCCAATAGGGTAGCACCCATGAGTTTAGGGTCCTTGTTGGGCGACCTTTTCTTCTCCTTCTGGACCACGGAGATGACGACGATGACTACTAGTACTAATAATAATACAACAATAACAATGACAATAATAATAATAATAATGATAATAATAATAATATCCTTTTACGTTATTTCTAATTTAACAGCTAGTTTTACTGAGCATATTTACCCTTGGTCCATTATCTAAACCACTAAATGCTGATAGCTAAATTAAAACAGTCATTTATTATCTAAACTGCTATCAGCTGGCTAAACTACTTTAACCTATTCAAACAACTATTTTAGCTTAACATGGTCTTGATAATCCCTCAACAAACAATAAGTAATTTAACAGTTCAAAATAATAATTAAAAAGATTTTTGATTTTCAGATTATACAAAAATTTCAACAGTGTGGGTGTATAACTGGACTATTGGGGCCAAGTTTAGGTAGACCTGACAAAACTGACCCGAGATCTGAGACCAGAACGAACGACCTGAATCCATACATGACCCGACACCCGAAATATGTTCACCCGAAAGTGGACCCGAAATCCGAAGTGACCCGAACTGAACCATACCCGACCCGAAATTTTCAACGAAGTTGCTTATTTTGGCATGATGAGCGTATTTGACCAAAAATTGATTGACCCGAAACCGACCCGAACCGAACCATACCTGACCCAAACCGAAACGACCCGAAATGTCATTTAACCCGAACATGACCTAACCCGAACTTGACCCGACCTATACTCAAACCGAATAACCCATTTGCCAAGTCTAAGTTTAGGTAGAGCTTGTCTTGCATTTCCCCGATGTCAGACTAATGGGCCTCCTAAATAGGAACTCATGATGTTTGAATGTTTACCTCATAAAAACCGAATGTTTTTAAGTGTCTTATAATGACCTTGTTTGGGTCTTGACTAGAGCTAAGTAACAGGTCGGTTCTGATCGATTCATGCAATGAGCGAGTCAATTTTGTGTTGCCTTGACAATAGCTCATATTTACTTAAAATTGAAAAATAGCATTTTTTTTCATGCTGAAATGTCAAATCGTGTGAAGTTCGGACCGAAATCAGTTCAATTTGTATTTGTTGGGTTTTATGGCCCAAAAATCTCGAGTATCGGCACGGGGAGCCCATGCTGCACAGACACGGGCGTGCCAAGACGAAGAGCCGAAGACGAGAGGGACAGAAAATCTTAGTCGTGCCATGTGGCACTGGGTGACCGTGCCACGTGGCACGGTCGTGCCATCGAATTCAGGGTATTGTCTTATCGTGTCGAGTTAGATTTTTCCGCTATTGTTAGTATGCTCTGTCCTCTGGCAATCGTATTTTATTAGCCTATATCGTATTTAAAAAAGTGGGAGCTAAACGAAGGTAGACATTCAGAAGTTCGACGGAGAGATTAAATCTCTGGAAGGTGCAGATGAGAGCGGTTCTCATCCATTGTGGAAGGTCCTGAAGGGACCTGTCAAACCTGAGACAACAGATGAGCAATGGGCTGAAGAACAGAAGAAGCGGCGTTCGCTGACGGAGGACGAATGGGAGGAATTGGAGTTGAAGGCGGTTTCAGCCGTACAACTGTGCCTGGCACCTCACGTTCTGAGAGGCACTTGATAAGGTAACTGTTGTTGACCTTTGGACTCGCCTAGAAGAGCTGTATATGACGAAAAGTCTAGCTAATAAGATCAGGCTGAAAGAAAGGTTGTATACCTGTCGTATGGCTGAAGGTACGAAAAACATCTGAATTTTAATTCAATTCTAGTGGATCTAGAAAGTTTGGACGTTAAAATTGATGATGAGGATAAAGCTATTCTACTTGTTGTCTCACTACCCCCTTCATACAAACACTTTAAAGAAATTATGCTGTAATTCAGATGAGGATGTCAAGGCCAACCTACTGTCTAAAGAAAAGTTTGACCATGACATTCATGCTGATTCTGGCTGTCATAGGGTATGCTATTGTGGTCACATCAAAGCTGATTGCTGGATTAAAGAAAAAGAATGAGGAAAAGGAGAAAACTGCTACAGCTGATTGTGTAGTAGAGTCTGAGTCTGATGGGGATGTACGCTTGCTACTTCATTAGCTACCACTTCTGGGAGAGGAGTGGATGTTAATTGGGTTTTAGATTCTGGTTGCACGTTCCACATGTGTCCTCGTAGGGATTGGTTTATAACTTGAACCTGTGGATTCTGGGGTGGTACATGGGCAACGATGCTGAATGCAAGGTTGCAGGGATAGGTACAGTTCAGATTAAAACCCATGATGGCACTATTAGAACTTTGTCTAAAGTGCGACATATTCCTGATATGACTGTTGTTTGATCTCTTTGGGTACTCTTGAGACTAATGGTTGCAGGATTGTTATGGAGAATGGTGTCCTAAAGGTAACTAAGGGAGCCATGCTGATGATGAAGGGACTGAAACAGGGAAGTCTCTACATTCTGCAAGGAGCTACAGTTACAGGTAGCTGCAGTGGGTACGACAGATGACACGAAACCCATATGAGTGAGAAAGGGATGACCATTCTGGGTAAGAAAGGTTGTCTTGGTAACGCTAGTACGGGTAAGTTGGATTTTTGTGATCACTGTCTTGGGAACTGTACTCAATTTAGCTCCTTCTTCACATTGTTGCTCAAATCTTTACCGTCTGGTTGAGGAATGCAATCCTAAATCTGAAAATTAAACGGACCCCGATCGCAATCCACTCAACTGCTATTTGCTAAGTCTACCTTTTAGCATGAATCAAGACATAGAGCACACACATTACAAATCCTTATATTATGGCATGACTCTGTAGGATAGCAAGGGGTGTCTTTGGGCTATAATAGAAAAAGAAAAATGTGGGGAGATACTTTGTGAGAGCCAGGACTATGATTCATACATATAAAAAATGCACATGGACATTAGCAGAGGGGGAAAAAAAGGAATGAAGGAATTGAATAAAGAAGAAATGTGACTGCTCAACTGCCTGTAAAGGTAGTCATGGACATCCTTGTAAATAGTAGTTTTGAAGGAATACTTGAAAAATAACTTTAGACAATATGGTGATGGGTCCTTTACTACTACTGTATGTTGAACATGCTAATTGCATCTATAAAACCCTGATTAGCTAAAATCTCAGCTCAGTAAGGAATTCGAAATGAAAGACTTAGGTGCAGCTAAAAGGATACTGGGCATGGAGATTCACAGGGATCGAAAGGAGGGAAAATTATACTTGTCTCAAGAAAAATATCAAAGGTATTGAAGTTCAACTGCAAGGCAGTGTCTACCCCTCTTGCTGCACATTTTAAACTGTCTGCGGAATTTCTGCCAATGTACCATACTCTAGTGCTGTATTTGATCAAGGACTTATCACATGCTGTGAGTGTGGATCAAAATGGGAGGGTGTAAAATGGATCCTAATCTGTGGGGAAAGATTTGATAGAAACAAGGCTGCTACATGATGTAAGGGTATGTTGATTCTCTGGTGAGGATGGATAGCGCCTAATTACAATCTATTGCAGCCCTGTCATGAATATTGGATGAAAATACCTGGCTAAGGGGACTGGTAATGGAGCTTGCCACAATCAACCTCAGAGTGCCATTCTGACAAAGAATGCCTATCACTCGCTATCAGCGTCAAATCATTATGTACGAGACACAGTGCTGCAGCACACCTTCACATGCTTACAAAGCCACTACCTACTTTCTCTAATGGGAGTTCACAGTCATTGAGAAGCCCTGCATACCCCTTAGGGGGCATCACACGACGACGACGGTAATTGAAGACTTTTTGGTCCATGGAGATTGTTGGGTTTTACCCAGACACGGGGAGCCCATGCTGCATTTCTAAGGGATGTGGCAAACGTGGCAATGGCGGCTAAGGTTTTTTTTTTTTTTTTTTTGGGGGGGGGGGTGAAGTAAGGGTGTGTGAGTGAGATTCATTGAGCTATATGCCTACCCCATGTATTTATAACACCTTGCTCGTACTGTCACTGTGTGCCGGCGGCCAACCCCATCCACCCACCCTTGCTCTCTTGCAGTCTTTTTTCTTTCAGTACTTTTGTCTTTGACTATACCTACAAGAGTCCACTAGTTACATTACAACTATCTGCTTGTTGGGTGTGTGCTTTTCTTGTGTTACTATCAATCACACAATTTGACCTATACCCATCTCGATCTTCATGTGACTTCAAATTGGATTTGATTTAAGATAGTTTGACTTTATGCTTAGTTCAAGTCTCGTTAATAAAAATTAAGCTAATTATTTATTGCTCTATTATATAAATTTATGTTGTGGATTGCAATTAATTTAAACATCACCTATATTTGTCAAAACATCCCAATTTTTGTGTGTACTAGAAGAAGATAATCCATACTCATGAAATAATGTACAATGCTTTATATTTTGAGAGTGTTTATTTTGTATATATCATCACCAAATCAAATATACCTTGACTCATTGATGTGAAAATGGTGCACCTTGTCTATCCTAAGTTGACAATATTGTTGGAAAATGAGTGAAATGAACATACATCCATGTATAATATTTCATTATCAATTACATCTTTCGAGAGGCAAATAGAGCAGCAGACTCATTGTCAAAATTTGGGCATTCTATTACATCCTTGTTATTGTCAGATTTTTGCTTTTCCCCATTTCTGAGGGCAATTATAGCGGATGATTTAGTTGGATGTACTCTTTTGAGAAGAGTCGTCTAACATTTAGTCCTTACCATTTACTCTTGTAAGTAAGTTGCCCCCAGCCCCCAAAAAAAAAAAAAAAGTAGGCTCTATTTGGCAATCAGCTGGTAGCTATTAGCGGTTAACTGTTAGCTGATTGTATCAACTGTTAGTTGATAACTGATTACATTAACTGTTTGACTTAACTGATTGTATTAGCTGTTTGTGAAAAAAGTGTTTAGTGAAGTTAATTATTTCTAACCAAACTATTTAACAAAATTTCACTTATGCCAATTACTCAATTTCATTATTTTTCTAACAAAATAATTTTTTGTTGGATATTTATTTTTCTTTCCTTATGAATTATGAATTAAGACTTATGTGACGTACAAAATTACATTATACCTTTTCCTAATTTTAATATTTATTATCAAAATATTTTTTAGTGTCAGATGTTTTCTTTTTAATTTAACAGCAATTGAAATTATGTGACATAAAGATATTTATATATCATGTAAGACTATAACAACACACCTCCCAGTGTGGGTCCCGCTTTCGTGGGATTTAGAAAGATCCAGATGTAGGTAACTTTACCTCTACCAGCATCTCTACTAGTAGAGAGGCTAAATTCAAGAGACCCACAAAACAAGATTTTAGGAAAACATTTTATAGAGGAAAAATTTTATGAAAACATATAATGACAGAAACTAGGGATAGCATTAGGAAATGAACTACGAAATATTAATAAATCAGGTGGTTGTAACTATGTAAACATAAGTACAACACACCAGAGAAAGTACTATACCTTAACAAATAGAGGTAGACAAACAATGTCTCTTCCTAAATATATGTACTACCTGTATACAAACACGACACTAAAAACGACAATCAAAACTACCCTACTGTAACCGAAAAACCGTAACCAAATCAGGTGGCCAACTCTCTGTGATATAAGATCCTAATCCCATCCCACCATAATCTTTTATCATGAATCTTTTTTTTTTTTTTTTTTTTTTTGGGGGGGGGGGTGAAGGAAGGGTGTGTGAGTGAGATTCATTGAGCTATATGCCTACCCCATGTATTTATAACACCTTGCTCGTACTGTCACTGTGTGCCGGCGGCCAACCCCATCCACCCACCCTTGCTCTCTTGCAGTCTTTTTTCTTTCAGTACTTTTGTCTTCGACTATACCTACAAGAGTCCACTAGTTACATTACAACTATCTGCTTGTTGGGTGTGTGCTTTTCTTGTGTTGCTATCAATCACACAATTTGACCTATACCCATCTCGATCTTCATGTGACTTCAAATTGGATTTGATTTAAGATAGTTTGACTTTATGCTTAGTTCAAGTCTCGTTAATAAAAATTAAGCTAATTATTTATTGCTCTATTATGTAAATTTATGTTGTGGATTGTAATTAATTTAAACATCACCTATATTTGTCAAAACATCCCAATTTTTGTGTGCACTAGAAGAAGATAATCCATACTCATGAAATAATGTACAATGCTTTATATTTTGAGAGTGTTTATTTTGTATATATCATCACCAAATCAAATATACCTTGACTCATTGATGTGAAAATGGTGCACCTTGTCTATCCTAAGTTGACAGTATTGTTGGAAAATGAGTGAAATGAACATACATCCATGTATAATATTTCATTATCAATTACATCTTTCGAGAGGCAAATAGAGCAGCAGACTCATTGTCAAAATTTGGGCATTCTATTACATCCTTGTTATTGTCAGATTTTTGCTTTTCCCCATTTCTGAGGGCAATTATAGCGGATGATTTAGTTGGATGTACTCTTTTGAGAAGAGTCGTCTAACATTTAGTCCTTACCATTTACTCTTGTAAGTAAGTTGCCCCCAGCCCCCCAAAAAAAAAAAAAGTAGGCTCTATTTGGCAATCAACTGGTAGCTATTAGCGGTTAACTGTTAGCTGATTGTATCAACTATTAGTTGATAACTGATTACATTAACTGTTTGACTTAACTGATTGTATTAGCTGTTTGTGAAAAAAGTGTTTAGTGAAGTTAATTATTTCTAACCAAACTATTTAACAAAATTTCACTTATGCCAATTACTCAATTTCATTATTTTTCTAACAAAATAATTTTTTGTTGGATATTTATTTTTCTTTCCTTATGAATTATGAATTAAGACTTATGTGACGTACAAAATTACATTTATACCTTTTCCTAATTTTAATATTTATTATCAAAATATTTTTTAGTGTCAGATGTTTTCTTTTTAATTTAACAGCAATTGAAATTATGTGACATAAAGATATTTATACATCATGTAAGATTATAACAACACACCTCCCAGTGTGGGTCCCGCTTTCGTGGGATTTAGAAAGATCCAGATGTAGGTAACTTTACCTCTACCAACATCTCTACTAGTAGAGAGGCTGAATTCAAGAGACCCACAAAACAAGATTTTGGGAAAACATTTTATAGAGGAAGGATTTTGTGAAAACATATAATGACAGAAACTAGGGATAGCATTAGGAAATGAACTACGAAATATTAATAAATCAGGTGGTTGTAACTATGTAAACATAAGTACAACATACCAGAGAAAGTACTATACCTTAACAAATAGAGGTAGACAAACAATGTCTCTTCCTAAATATATGTACTACCTGTATACAAACACGACACTAAAAACGACAATCAAAACTACCCTACTGTAACCGAAAAACCGTAACCAAATCAGGTGGTCAACTCTCTGTGATATAAGATCCTAATCCCCTCCCACCATAATCTTTTATCATGAATCATGTCCATCGTCAATTATACAACTTTCAAGTCCTCTCTAATCACCTCGTTCAAACTCTTCTTAGGTTGCCCCCTCCCTCTTTTACCTTCGAAGATGTTAATCTTCTCACATCTCCTCACTGGGGTGTCAACACTCATTCTTTTCACATGGCGAAACCATATGAGTCTTGTTTCTTTCATTTTATTTTCGATGGGAGTCACTTTAACTATGTCTCTGATTACTCTATTCCTAATTCTATCTATTCTCGTATAACCACACATCCACCTAATCATCCTCATCTCTGCTACCATCAACCTTTGAACTTGTGTCTTTTTTATAAGCCAACACTCTGACTCATACAGTATCGCAGGTCTAACTGCCATACGATAGACTTTGCCTTTTAATCTTATAGGCATCCTCTTATCACACAGCATATCTGAAGCATACTTCCATTTTTGTCAACCTACTTTTATGCGTTGGTTAATATCTTCATCAATATTTCTATTCTGTTGAATGATCGAGCCCAAATATTTAAACTTCTCAACCTTTGGTATCGTCATTCCATCAATGGTGACTTCTCCCCCATCTTCCCTTCTATTGAAACAACAATATATGTATTCAATTTTTGATCTATTTACTCTAAAACCTCTAGATTTCAGTGTATGTCTCTATTACTCCAACTTATCATTAACTCCCTCTCTGGTCTCGTCAATAAGAATAATATCATCTACGAATATCATGTAAGACTAACTAACATAAATTATTTGTAAGAAAGTGTTAAAATTAAAAGTATTATCTTCGACATTATGGTCATCCACAACTCTTGTCCCAAAAAAAAAAAAAATTAAAAATTTAAAGTATAAGTATCCAATATTCGAAAATATTATTTGTGAATGACATTTAATGTAAATGTGTCCAAATTATAAGGTTACTATGGTTATTTTAATAATAAACATCAAAAACTTCTTTGAAAAAGTTATCCCAAAAAACATTTTATAAAAGAATTATTTAGGTATAAAAAACTAATCTAAAAAGTTAATCAACCAAATAATTCAAAGAGCTTTTTGCCCAAAGTCAAACAGTTGATATCCAAAAAGTTCTTTTTGTATCCAAAAAGCTCTTTATTAAATATGGCTATAAAAAATTACCACGTCATCAAATGGATCAATCTAAGTGCCTATGAGTTGGTCTTTATAAAAGGAAATAAATATCCCTAAAATTTGAGGATGCGATGGTGTAGCAAAATATTTATCACATGCAAATGGTGATCCTAACAAAACTGAAGGAAAGAATATACTATTTACATATGATAAATAAACCATAAAGTCATTAAATTAATAAGCCAAGAGTATGTTTGACTAAATGATAGTACATAAAAAAATAAGAATACTCAGTGCTATTTCTTACATATTGGTTGATGTTTAATACCCCTAAAATCTGATATTAGAGGCGTCCAAAAATTATTAAAATAAAATAAAATAAAGAGTTGAGCAATCTGTTATTCAATAATTGTTACCTATGAGAGGAGAAAAGAGTGTTCGACCGACTCTTGTCTTGAAAGCAGTTCTGAGTTAGAATAGTTAAGAGCTTTTTTTAAAGTTCCTTTGTTTTATATATATAATTTGTGCGGTTGGAAATGTAGGCTGAAGTTGCACGTTATGAGCAGCCTTGTAGACAGTGGACTGCAGTATTGGTAGAGAGGTAGTTAGAGCTGAGAAAGGTTTCAAATTCAGCCTAAATTAGCGGGCGTGCCGACTGCGCCGCATTTCCCGTGGCCTATCCGCACAATACGCTGCTGTACGTCAACGCCCAACGTATACACCGCCACTATGACATGATTCATGAGTCATTTATTGGGCAGCTTCCTCATGTTGTTACCAGCTAGGACTGGGAGCTACCACAGGCTCCACAGCTTTTACTGCCTTCCTTTGTTCTCCTTTTTTTTTTTTCATTTCACTTCTTAGAGTCGTACCGTTTCAGTTAACTTTTGTTTGAGCAGAATTATATATATATATATATATATATATATATATATATATATATATATATATTAAAAGTTGGATACAAATAATGTATGAATGACATGTGGTATCTTTTGTTAAAGAATTATTCTCCATATCTTTTGTATATTATGTTTTCCATATAATGTAGACTTCTTGTATCGCTTGATGGCCAAGCTAGCATTAAGAGTAAATATAAGAGGGGTGGTTGTCTTATACCTATATATACATATTTGTATGGCTGCCGTGAAGGGGTGAAACATTAATCTAAGCTATTTTTTCTACACATATCTCCTCTCTCTTAAATTTCTTCATAGTATCAGAGCACTGCGATCCAACCTAAAAAAAAAAAAAAAACAAAAATCACAAACACCAAACCCTAGGATACACGACATGGGGAAGGATGATGAAACAAAGAACAAAGTTGAGACCTTTGTCATCACACCTCAATCTCCATACTACTTATCACCGTCAGATTCTCCTGGAGCCCTTATTACGGCTATCAAGTTCGATGGAAAAAATTATGACCTTTGGGAGCAACCTGTAAGGACAGCTTTGCGAGCTAAAAACAAGCTTGACTTCGTGGATGGAACGATTACCAAGCCAGACACGAAAGGAGGAGACGACAATTTGGCTATGGCTTGGGAGATGGTCAATTCAATGATAACATCCTCGATAATGAATGTCATTGACCCTAAACTCCATGGAAGCATAGCCTACGTCAACTCAGCTCATGCCATGTGGGAGAATATTAGAAAACGATACTCCATTCCTAATATACCAAGAATACATAAGCTAAAGGCTGAAATCGCATCATGTAAGTAAGGAAATATGGAAGTCGTTGAATTCCTATCCAAGCTCATGAGTCTCTGGAACGAACTTGGCAACTACATTCGTGTGCCTGAATGCAAGTGCGGGGCAGCCGAAAAAATTCTTCATATGGCGGAGAACGACAAAGTCCATCAATTTTTGATGGGGTTGAATGATGAGGAATTCTCCATAGTTCGTAGCCAAATATTGGCTCTTGATACCTTGCCAAGTATAGACAAAGTCTTCAATATGGTGCAACAAGAAGAGGCCCACAAAGGGGCGATGCTTAACCGTGAAGGAACCACCATTCTGGATGGTGCTGCAGCCTTTGTCGTGAGCCATGCTAGGCCTAGCCAATGAAACGGGGACAAACCGACGTGCCACCATTGTGGTAAGTATGGACATGATGCTGCTGGGTGCTACGAGTTAATTGGCTATCCACTTGGGTGGAACTCATGTGGAGGCCGTGGTGGTCGAGGCAGAGGACGGGACGGCAGAAGAGGAGGACGTGCAGCAAGCAGCCGAGGACGTGGTGTTACGAAGGAATAAGCTAATGTGTTGCAAACCAGCATGGAGACCAAAGAAGATAGTCACGACGCACAGCCCTGGAGCAACAGCACGAGCAGTCACGGCCGGTTTTGGGCGAGCAAACGCATGGGTGTGGGGCTGTGCGAAGTGGAGGAAATCTGGTGGAGGAACGGGCAGCTGAGACGCGTGGTGTGGGGGACCAATCGTCCCTTTCTCTCGCCGGTGACGCGTGCTGGCCGGCGGCAGCGCCAGATGGCCTGTCGCCGGTGAGAAAGAGAGAGATTCGAGAGAGAGAGAGAGAGGGTTTGGGGTGTTTCGGGTTCCCTGGCCTGATAGTCCCCCCCCTTTTGTCCGATTTTTCTTTTCTTTCTTTTTTTTGGCTCAACTAACATGCTTCAGCCAGGTTCCAACCCCAAACTTATTAACAAATAGTCTAAACTCGAGTCGAAATATCCTACAATTAACATCTTTAATCAAACTTCGAAAGTTAATTAAATGAAACGAAAACGATTTTAAAAGCTCGGGTCAGCGCTGATTCAAAAATTTTTATAATTAAATAACATCAACAATAACATCAATCAAATAATCATTCTTTTTAGTGAAATTAATAGTTAAAAACGAACACGCCTGACTTAATATCTTTGTTGAACAATAATAATTCAGGGCAACTTTATAAATTTAGCAACTAGAACAACTTATCAGCAGTAAAACGATAGCGTGGCCCTAACATTCTCCCCCCCTTAAAGGAATTTCGTCCTCGAAATTGGTTTACCTGAAGGGAATAGCGCGGGGTATTTCTCACGCACTTCGCTTTCCAGCTCCCAAGTTGCTTCCGCCACCTTGTGATGTTTCCATAATACCTTAACATAGGAAATGCTCCTATTTCTGAGCTTTTTCTCTGCTTTCTCCAAAATCCGAATGGGCTCTTCAACATAGGTGAGATTTTCTTTAACTTGCAGGGGTTCATATCGAATGACATGATCCGGATCTGAAACATACTTCCGAAGATTGGATACATGAAATACATCGTGAATGTCTTGCAATAAGGGCAGTAAGGCCAATCGGTATGCAACCGATCCCACTTTCTGCAAGATTTCGAACGGTCCAATAAATCTCGGGCTCAGTTTTCTTTTTTGCCCAAACCTTATTCTTCCTCTTAGTGGAAACACTTTGAGGAATACATGATCTCCAACTTCGAATTCCAATGGCCTTCTCCTAATGTTTGCATAGCTTTTTTGTCTACTCTGGGCGACTTGCAGCCTTTTTCGTATTGTTTTAATTATTTCGATCGTTTGATCGATTAATTCGACCTTGGAAGGTTCCCTTTCTCCTACTTCATTCCAACAAATAGGAATTCTACAACGTCTACCATACAATGCCTCGAAAGGGACCATGCCTATGCTGGCGTGGTAACTGTTATTGTACGCAAACTCGATCAGGGGCAAGTTATGATCCCAAGCTCCAGCGTACTCGAGTGCACAGGTTCTCAGCATGTCCTCTAAGGTTTGAATGGTTCTTTCAGAGTGACCACCCGTTTGAGGATGGAAGGCCATACTTAAACGTAGTTCTGTGCCCATTGCTCTTTGAAAACCTTGCCAGAAGCGAGATACAAACTTGGTATCGCGATCTGACATAATACTGAGTGGCACACCATGCAGTCTAACTATCTCCTTAATGTATAGGTTAGCCAGTTGCTCAGAGGTGAAAGTGGCCTTGATGGGTAAGAAGTGTGCGGCCTTGGTCAATCTGTCAACTATGACCCACACACCGTCATGTTGTCTGATGGTTCTTGGCATTCCAATCATGAAATCCATGGTGATGTGTTCCCATTTCCATACCGGTATTGGCAAGGGCTGAAGTAGCCCTCTAGGCTTCTAATGCT
The DNA here is from genome assembly GCA_029747015.1 of Carnegiea gigantea. NCBI lineage: Eukaryota > Viridiplantae > Streptophyta > Magnoliopsida > Caryophyllales > Cactaceae > Carnegiea > Carnegiea gigantea. The sequence goes on from JAKOGI010002708.1 coordinate 60,083, forward strand.
CAGTTTTCACCCTCTGGCATGTAAGACATCGTGCTATGCAGTCCGCGATGTCCCTCTTCATTCCATTCCACTAATAATGGGTTTTTAAGTCATGGTACATTTTCGTACTTCCAGGGTGAACAGCAAGTGTAGAATTATGCGCTTCCTTCAGCAAGTCTCTTTTGAGAGCTATTGCATTTGGTACACAGAGTCTATTCCCATACCACAACACTTCATTTTGGAGGGAAAACTCCTTATTCTTTCCTTCTTCCACACCTTTCCTTATTTTCATAAGTTCAGGGTCGTCCTTCTGCTGTTGCTTGATTCGATCGACCAATGACGAAGAGGTTTGGAGTGCTGCTAAATGGCTTTGATTTCCTGGTAGTACCACCTCTATTTGTAGTCCGTCGAGCTCTTCCAGGAGTCTCTTTTCTTATGTAAGTAGGCAGGCTACGAATCCAGTTGATTATCTACTCAATGCAGCAGCCACCACGTTTGCTTTATCAGGGTGATATTTAACCTCCATATCGTAGTCTTTTAGGAGCTCTAACCATCTCCTCTGCCTCATATTCAGTTCTTCCTGAGTGAAAATATACTTTAGGCTCTTATGGTCAGTATACACCTCACATCTTACTCCATAGAGGTAATGTCTCTAGATTTTCAAGGCAAACACAACCACGACCAATTCTAGGTCGTCTGTTGGATAATTCTCTTCGTAAGGCTTCAACTAACGAGAGGCATAAGCGATAACTTTGCCTTTCTGCATTAATACGCAACCTAGTCCCTTCTTGGATGCATCACTGTAGATTACAAACCCTTCATCGCCTTCAGGTATTGCTAATATTGGTGCAGACATCAAACGTTTCTTTAGCTCCTGAAAGCTATCTTCACATTCTGGGGTCCATTCAAATTTAGTGGTCTTCCGAGGTAGTTGGGTAATAGGCAAGACCAGTTTAGAAAATCCTTCTACAAACCTTTGATAGTAGCCAGCTATACCTAAGAAGCTTCGCACTTCGGAGATGTTTGTTGGTCTTGGCCAGTTTACAATGGCCTCTACCTTTGCCGGGTCCACCGATATGCCATCTTTGGTCACTATGTGTCCCAGAAATCGCACCCTTTCTAACCAGAACTCACACTTTTTAAGTTTGGCATATAGTTTGTGCTCCTCTAGGGTTTTCAGCACCATTCGCAAGTGGTTTGCATGCTCTTCCCTGGTCTTGGAGTATACCAGGATATCATCGATGAACACCACTACAAATTTATCTAGGAAGGGCCTAAGGACTCTGTTCATCAAGTCCATAAAGAAGGCAGGAGTGTTCGTTAGTCCGAACGGTAACACCAAGAACTCGTAATGGTCATATCGTGTGCGAAAAGCGGTTTTAGGCACGTCCTCCTTCTTGATCTTCAATTGATGGTACCCCGATCGCAAATTGATATTTGAGAACACCGAAGCACCGACCAATTGATCCAATAGGTCATCAATTCGAGGGAGTGGGTATTCATTTTTAACTGTTACCTTGTTTAGCTCTCGATAGTCGATACATAACCTCAAACTCTCATCTTTCTTCTTTACAAATAGCACTGGTGCTCCCCAGGGCGAAACACTAGGCTGAATTAACCCCTTATCTAGCAATTCTTGCAACTAAGTTTTTAACTCCGTCAATTCCGCAGGCGCCATTCGATAAGGTGCCTTGGATATTGGGGCAGTCCTAGGTACCAGTTCAATGGTAAATTCAATTTCTCTGTCGGGTGGTAGCCCTGGTACTTATTGAAATACCTGTGGAAACTCTCTTGCTACCGGAATCTCACTTAGGTCCAGCTCTTTTAGTGCGGCCTCAATTGCACACAAATAGCCCTGACATCCTTTCTTCAACATTTTGAATGCTTGCATAGCAGAAACCGTTGGGATGGTCACTTGGTGGCCACTTCCCTTAAAGGTTACTCTGTCTCCATCGGAGGCCGAGAAGGTAACCAGCTTTCTCTTGTAGTCAATAGTAATTTTATGTCTGGTTAACCAGTCCATCCCTAGAATAACGTCCCAACCTTGTATATCTAGCTGTACTAGGTCTACAGGGACAACTCTCCCTTCCAATTAAATAGCACAGTTTTTGAAAACAAGATCGGTATGGTAGGTAGATCCTAAGGGGGTGGTCACATATAGTTGTACATTTATCTCACTGGGTTTGCTAGCGAGTTTTCTTGCAAAGCTAGGATTTACAAAAGAATGCGTGGCACCCGAATCAAATAAAACATGAGCATAAAGATGTTTAACAAGAAGGGTACCTGATACGGTGGCAGTGAGGCCCTCCGCCTCACCTCCTTCTAGGCTAAACACCCGGCCACTTGCTTGCGGCCTTTTTCCACCTCGATTGCCTCCTGAAGTTGCATTCACAGGAGGTCGGCCTCTCTGCGGAACTGAATTAGCCCCCGTGCCTGAACCGTATGTACTGTTCTGCTGATTCCACGCCTTCTTGGGGCAATTTACAATTTTGTGGTCCGTAGATCCACACCCATAGCATTCTTGTATGCCATATCGGCACTGACCGGAGTGCATACGCCCACACTGGTTGCAGGGTTCCAGTTCCTGTCTTGGTACAACTTGCTTTCTTTTCCCTTGGTTGTTGAAGTTGCTGATCTTATTACTTCCCTGGGTACTGGACCCTCCTTGGTTAAACTTTCTTTTTGCTAGGCCTATCTACCGACTTTCCGCTTCAGCTTTAGCTATAACTCGGGCTATTTTCACCACCCTCTGGTACATTTCCTGGAAGCTGGTGAAAACATGCCCAGCTATTATCAGCTTAATGGGTCCTTTAAGGCCTTGCTCCAAGTGGTCCATCTTCATTTCTTCAGTTGCGACTTGATTAGGCGCAAAGCGACTAAGCTCGTTAAACTTCGCCGCGTATTCTACCACACTCATTTGGCCTTGTTTCCACCATAGAAATTCTTGTTCCTTTGCCCTCTTTACATCTCGTGGGTAATACTGGGCATCCATCGTAGTTTTTAATTGTTCATAGATAAGAGCTGGTTCACCAGCTTGGGTTTGACAGTGTCCCACCAGAATTCCGCTTCCTTTTCGAACTGATGGGTCGCCAGACGTACTTTAAAATCTTGGGGGCAGTCCATTACTTCAAACAAATTCTCCATCCTTCTTAGCCATTCCTTATAAGCAAGAGGATCTGTTCCACCACTAAATCTTGGTGGTGTCAGCTTGTTAAACTAACAAATCATCTCCAAGGCGGTTGGTGCCGCCACCTGTTCCCTTCGTGGAGACATTGGCTACACATTTAAGTATTCGTGCGATCCCATTTTGGTCGCACGAACACTTCTTTCCAAAAAATGCGCTTTCACAAATCACGAAACATCGGGTATCACTCCTGTTTATTCATTTTCGAACGTACACTAGCTACATTTTATTCAAACACAATGCACACATTGGCGATTCTAGGCTACATACACCCCTAATTACCACCTGAGGAACCCTCCTTAGGGGGATCATCTATCACTGGTTCATTTGAGCCCTCAGACTCAACTGGGGCTAGTAGGTCCCATAACACAAATGGTGGGGAGTACTCCACATCAGGCGCTCCATCCACCAGTTCTCTCATCCTTAGTATTGTGGCTTGCCAGCCCCGGGGGTATTGTGCACCGAAGGAATCTATCCAACGTGCCTACAGAGTGGCTACTCGCTTGCATCGTCTTGCCTGAGGGTTTTCTACGAACAGAAGTCTCATTCGATGATGTTCGATCTGATTTCTCTCTGCTATTGTGATTGGTAGTTGTTGGGTAGCGGCAGGAGCAATTAAAGCCGTGTTGATCAGTTGCATGGCAGCATCGCTCCTTCCCAAGGGGGTATTTCTTAAGGAGTCCACCTGCCCTTCTGCAAATATTAGGAAATCCACCAACCCTCTAAAAGTGAACGGTGCATAAGCTCCCCTATGTACATGGAATAGGCAGAGGATAGAGGTGACTTCGGCCCATCTTCCCGTACATGGCATTGCCCTGATGAACTTGTACGTCCAGTGGTTCTGTGTGACCTGAGTGAGTCTCCACTGGTTGCTCTTAATCGTTGCTTCCCAAAATATGACTGCGTTCCATGCAGCCATCCAGAAGGGTAAATACTCAAAATCGTCAATGCTAAACACCATCCTACATCACCACACTGGGTTAGGAATGACACTATCAAGCACGCATTTGTTTGGAAGTCCTAAGTTGTGTTTCTAGTTCGCATACACAAGTAAGTAAGCAAGCACGTAGCAAGCTCAAGTAAACACTTTAGGGCACTTATTTCACACATTGTTAATCCTAAAGCCACGTCTAGATGCATATGCAAACTTATGGCTCTGATACCACCCAATGTAATAACCCCCGCTACCTACCAGGGATGTCACACCGCCAGGATCCCCCGAGGGAGACCCCTAAGGCTCTTTTTCTATTTATTTACTTTCGAAATTCTACCTAACTTCAATTTAGTTAGGGAATTCTGAAACGAAACTGCAAGAGCTCCGCCTGTAATTACGACATTTCCTAAGTTTACATTATGATTTTTATGGTACCTGTATCATTACAACCAAATTCAAAGAGAACTAGGAGGTTCCAGCGAGTCACACACTTGCGGTTGAGGCTTAAGCCTTTACAAATAACTATTTACAATGATTTACATAAGTTTTGTACTACTAGAGCCACTACATGCCCAATTCATGCACTTCTCAAGCAAAATATTATTGCAGGAAGCCACATCACTTCATGTCACAGGTACGTCTTGCAGGAGCAACTAGTGGTCTTAGAAGAAACTCAGATTCTTCCACTCATTCATCACATGGGGGAAAAAGGGGAAAGAAAATGGAGTGAGCCACCACATGCTCAGTGAGTGTTCCTCCACTCCTTAAAACAAAATCTTTACAAGCAATATTACTCATAATATCCACTTATCAAGCATTTAGCTAATACTCACATGGTATTAGGCAACATACTATAGGACACAGGTTCTAGAACATGAACATCGGACAAGCCATGACTTATGTATTCACTAGGCACATTTGAATGTCATTTCACGATTCACTAGCATGTCACATATTCTATTTCAAGTCACATTCAACATAATTAAGAACATTTTCTTTAAACCTACAATGAAACTTTCTTTGAACATTTGAAAGCATTTCATAACCTTTGAGGTTCTCAATCTTTTGGAAGAGTTTACATTTCGTATTCGTCGTAAAACGACCCTTATAAGCATTTCATATTCATTCCATATGGCCTCTTTGGGCCCGTAAAACATTCTTTTTCTTTAAAACCTATAAAATGGCAAAGGCCAATTGCTTTTCTTATCTTGGTAGGAAAATACTTCTGGTATAAGATCATTACAGGGTGCTGATTGGGTGAGAACTATTCTCGACCCCATAGTGAGACCTAACGCTCATGCTTAAGCTCTTACTCCCGGGATGGCTACATAACATATCGGACTATTACATTAATCCTCGTCAGGGCCTCTAGGGTTTCCAAACCTTCCCCTAGGTTAACATCGTTCATATCATATCATATTGTCCGCAGCACATTATCTTAGCCACTTAAAGCGTATCGGCCATAACGGCTAATAACTTTGCGTTTCAAACAATAAAATCATTCAAAGTATAACTCACATCTTTTTTTTAAAAAAAAAAACGTTTTAGGGATTCCTCCTAAACACTATTTGAATAGCTAAAATAGGCCATAGTTAGTTACTAGACATGGCTACTTTTGGGTTTAAAAACACGTGAAATATTCTTTGTCAAAACATCACTCGCACACACACTTTACATTTTAGACATACAACAGGAAAGGGGTTTACACATATCACATTTAAGCACTTTATAAAAATTTCAACATAGTGAGCCACACACGGCCTCGCAATCTACACGATTGCGGCCAATTCACAACTCAATCTCCCTCCTCACTTGCACCGTACCACAAAACCTCAAATGCTCATAATTCTTTCCTCAAACCATCCAACTACCAACTCGATTCATCGATTTATTAATCACATCATATTATCATATTAGCTTATGTAAAAGGGAGTGAGGTTTAGGCTCTTACCTGAGCAACCAGCACCATTCAGCGGTGCGTTATAACAAGCGTACATATAGCCACATTAATCCATAAATCAACAACACTTTATTCAGTAAATCAAACATAATTTGATTCTAAACATATACGATGCATTTCGAAGTAACTTTCCTAAGCATGAATGCGCTAAAAAGAAGTTCGAATGAAAACTAAACATATTTCAATAGCTTCGAATTTAATTCGTTTACATGCCTTAGCTAGTTTAACTCGAATCGAACCTAAACACATTTATATAACTTCGAAATTAATTCCTTTAACATGCATTTACTTGATTCGAAGATGAACACATTTCATTAACCTCGAAATTAGCTCATTTGCATGCATTGGTTAATTAACTCGAATGCAAGCTAAACACGATAAAAGGACTTCAATTTAAATCCTTTTTCATATATTAGCTAAATAACTTGAATAGAAGCCAAGCACGTTAGCACAACTTCGATTTTAATTCTTTTTCACCCATTAACTCATTAACTTGAATAGATGCTAAACACGTTAAACTAACTTCGTTTTTAATTCTTTTTTCATGCATCAACTAATTAACTGGAATAGATGCTAAACACGTTAAACTAACTTCATTTTTAATTCTTTTTATACATTAGCTAATTCTAATCGAATTCAAGCCAACCACGTGTAACAAATTCAATTTAGTCTCATGTACATGCATTAGCTAGTTGAATCCAATCGGGCTACCCACATTCAAACAATTTCGAATCAAGCTAACTTGCATGTAATAGCTAATTCAGGTCATTCAACAAGCATCATACACGAATTGAAGCAAACCTAGGCTAACATGCATCATTAAACTGGTGAAATTCCTTTGAAAATTAATATTAGTTTAGGAGAGGAGTAATACTCACTTAATCGTACTCAAATCCACCTGAAACGCTCGTGGGTGGACACCCTTCTCAGCAAACCCTGAACCCCAACTGAGAACCTCAATTTTGAAAACTTAGCCCCTTTCGAACGGTGGTGCTTTGTGGCGGTTTGAGGCTCGGTTTTGCCTCTAATTTATAGAGGAGGCTGGGATGGAGGTGGGTCGTCGGTTTCCGGCACGTGGACGGCCGGTTTTGGGCGAGCAAACGCGTGGGCGTGGGGCTGTGCGAAGTGGAGGAAATCTGGTGGAGGAACGGGCGGCTGAGGCGCGTGGTGTGGGGGACCAATCGTCCCTTTCTCTCGCCGGCGACGCGTGCTGGCCGGCGGCAGCGCCAGATGGCCAGTCGCCGGTGAGAGAGAGAGAGAGAGAGAGAGAGAGATTCGAGAGAGACAGAGCTGCAGTAGAGAGAGAGAGGGGGGTTTGGGGTGTTTCGGGTTCCCTGGCCCGATAGTCGCCCCCCCTTTTGTCCGATTTTTCTTTTCTTTCTTTTTTTTTGGGGCTCAACTAACATGCTTCAGCAAGGTTCCAACCCCAAACTTATTAACGAATAGTCTAAACTCGAGTTGAAACATCCTACAATTAACATCTTTAATCAAACTTCGAAAGTTAATTAAATGAAACGAAAACGATTTTAAAAGCTCGGGTCAGCGTTGATTCAAAATTTTTTATAATTAAATAATGTCCACAATAACATGAATCAAATCATTATTCTTTTTAGTGAAATTAATAGTTTAAAATGCACACGCCTGACTTAATATCTTTGTTGAACAATAATTCAAGGCAACTTTATAAATTTAGCAACTAGAACAACTGATCAGCAGTAAAACGATAGCGTGGCCCTAACACCATATCTTTTGTATATTATGTTTTCCATGTAATGTAGACTTCTTGTATTGCTTGATGGCCAAGCTAGAGTTAAGAGTAAACATAAGAGGGGTGGTTGTCTTATACCTATATATACATACTTGTATGGCTGCCGTGAAGGGGTGAAACATTAATCTAAGCTATTTTTTCTACACATATCTCCTCTCACTTAAATTTCTTCATATGTGGCACAAAAAAATGACTTGACAAATTGTAATCAGTGGACATTAGTTGAGATTTATTAATCAACATTAATGCTATTAATTAGACTTTATTATATGCTATTAACTTAATTATTTATTGTTCTTGCGTTTTACAGCTTCAGCATCAAGTTCCTTTAATTTTCCCCTTTTAAATGTTTTCATAAAAGCTTTCTTCTATAAAACTTTTTCACAAAATCCTTTTTTTGTTAGTCTCTTGGAATCAGTCTCTCTACGGGTAGGAATGCCGGTAGAGGTAAGGTTGCCTACAGGTGGATCTCCCCAGACCCCGCAAAAGCGGGACCCACACTGGGAGGTGGTGGTGGTAGTGGTGTTGTATTAACTTAATTATTTATTGCATGGTTTTAAAGTCCCAGCTTATTTTACTTTTTAGTAAGTCCTCATACATTTAACTTGGTGTGCAATAATTATTATTTTTTTATATTTCAAATTGATTCATTTTATTTTTCATATCAAAACAATAGAATTAGATAAGAGAATCAAATTTTGTCTTAATTTTATTGTCACTACTTATTAATTTATTAAGGTTAATCTTGAGATCGTAGTAAATCAGTAAGAGCTTATTACCATATAACAATTTAATCACATAGGATTATTTATGAATAATATATAGGACAACATTTATAAAGGTTGTGTTAGATTAGTTGCCTACATGAATATTCATCTAGGATTGAAAAGTGACTTTTTATGTATCTTATGTAGAGTAATCTATAAGATTGTAATGTAATTTTTACGCAATTAAATTAAATTAAAATATAGTCCATTTAACTACTAAATAATATCTATCACAAATTAATTAGACGTTTGACGTGTTCAAGAATCATAAAAAAGGGTAAATGGTAAATCATTATCATATGAAAACAAAAGCAATTTAGAGTGATTTTAAATAAAAATAAAAAGAAAAAGAAAATAATAATTATGGAATTATGGAATTATTAATCTAATTTAACAATAATATATATGAAAACAAAAGCAATTTAGAGTGATTTTAAATAAAAACAAAAAGAAAACAATAATTATGTTATTATGGAAATGTTAATCTACTTTAACAGTAATATATTTTTATTAATTATTTATACTAATAATATTAAAACAAAAATTGACTAATGTATTTGCATTGCAAGGGTATAACACTAGTATAGTTTAAAATTTGGTTCAATTTTGATGGCTACATAAAAATTGGGTTCGGCCCAATTCAATTTAAATTGAGATCAAATTCGACATGACTTCTCATTTACTTACTTTATGTGAAAATTAGATCAAATCTAATTTCGAATAAAATCATTTTGGAGTATAAGTCTAAGTTATTAACCCCTGACAAAATCAACCTATCAAAAATCTATTTAATTAACGTGGACCAAGTAATCCATTTCTATATGCATAGTTCCTTGTTTTTTTTTTTACTCTTTCCATCCGCTATTATTTACTCCTTATTCCTTTTTTGTATGACCCCAAAACTTTTGCACCATTAAGCATTGATTATCAAATTAATTACAAAGTTTGGAATACAAATTGTAACAGAATTAAAATTCTAAAATAACCTATGCATAGTATGAACTTGGAACTTAGTAATATATGAAAAACATAAGTATATAACGCTTTTTATGTGACAAATGTCGACGTATAATTGGCTGTACCTTTTTTTTTGTTTCGTTATGTGCATTTTTTTTTTTTTTTGGGTAAGAAAGATAAGAATTACCATTATAGCAATGCATATGACATTTACTTTTTTTTCCGTTATGTACTTTTTTTTCCGTTATGTGCATATGACATCTATTCAATGCATGCCATTATAGCAAGCTTAAGTTTTGTTCATACTTATGAGAATTTTTTTCTCCTTTTTTAAAAGTTAAAATTGATAGTTTTTAAAATAAATAATTTACTAACATGCATACATAAATGTATGCAATGTATGCAACTTAAAATGCTTAACTCGTGTTCATATTTGCATTTTTTTTTTCAACTTTTATAATAGTTAGATTTGCTATTTTTTAAAAATGAATCAGTTACAAATATGCATGTATAAATTGTTAAATTGTGAGGCCTATTGTATAAAAATTGAGTACATGACTTGCATAGGTGACAAATGTTTTGAATACTATTTGATTTTTTTATTTTTTTTATTACAAGAGTTTCTTATTATTAGAAAATGTGCAGTAAAATGTATGCTCATTGTTTTTTTCCCTCTTTTTTCTAGACCACAATATATGAATTTTATTACCTATTTAAGAGGTATTTGATAAGCAGCTTTTTGAAGAGTTTTTGGCTAAAAAGAGCTTTTTGGGCCGAAATTAGCTATTTGACTTAGTTAAAAAACTAATTTAAGTATTTGGTAGAATAGCTTTTTGGAAAATTAGCCTTTTATCTCATAATTTTGTTAGAAACAGCTAATTTCGTTAGAAATAGCTGATTTCACCAAACAGTTTTTCTACAAATAGCTAACACAAATAGCTGATTCAAATAGCTAACAGCTAATAAAATAGCTAACAACTAACATCTAATAGCTGTTTGCCAAACAGGATCTAAGTATAGTTCAATGTATAGTTTTCTTTTTTTAATTCGTGTACACTATAATACGTGAATCATGATATTAATTTAAGTGTAACTCACTAATGTATATGAATAAAATAATTAAAAGAACAAGAAGTTTTTGTATAGTGGTGCCACTACCGAATGAGATCTAACATTTGATAGAATGTATTTTTTTTCCTTATTTTTTAATTTTTTTTTTTTTAACAAGGGTAAGCGGGTCCAGTCTATTGGCCCTTTTCTCAAGGGGTACCTAGTGAACTTGAACAGGTCAGGGGAAGGGGAATGTCAAAGTCCAAACTAAAGTTCAGGCCCACAAACCTCCTACACATAACTGCACAAATGCAGAATTGTTCCCCTAGATTTGAACCCGGGCGGGGGAGGACTTGGTGAGTGTTGGCCACCTGGCCAACTCCTCTTCGACGTATTTTTTTTTTGCCCATATGCATACAACGTATATGCCAAATATTATATCCTAAACGCACATTTACATAATATAGTTGAAATTATATAAATCCTCATCAATCTACATTCTTTTATAGATCCAATTAGTAACGTGTTTAATATACCATTACCATGTCTACAATATATGTTGTGGTTGAAAATAAAAGTTTTAGTTTTTTTTTTTTTTAATGGCAGACTTTAAAGTATTTAATCATATTTTCAAGCTATAGTTGTCAGCATTATTGGACTCTGAGATTGTTGGTCTACAATACTTACAATTTTTGTATGAAAAAAAATCATATTACATATGTTACATCTTTGGTCAGACAAATTCATCCCGAACACCTCATTTTCTTCGGGGTATTATCAGAGTGGAATCCATTTTATAGATTTTTCATGAAAAAAATTCAATTGTTTTAGCTATATGTAAAAGCTTATGTTTTAAAACTATATCATTAACCATGTGAATCATAGCATGATAACTAGCTTTCATTAGATACTTGTATTGCCATTTCAATTTTTTTAACTGTTCATTTTTAATTTAAAAAGTAAGTAAATTAAATAACTAAATAGTTTATTATTAATATCTAAAATTTACCTTTTGCATTGGAAAACAGGTACAACTTTTAAATTTGAATTTGTTAAAATTACTAACAAGCATGTAGTACTAAAAAGGATTCCAAACAAATAACTTAGTACTAAATTTTACATCAAAGAGTGACATTGAATACAGAATCAAAGGTCGCCAATTCAATTCAATCAAATCAATCTGAACAAAATTAATAATATCTAGATCTATGCATCTATGCAGATATATCAATTCGTACATCACACATGGTAGTGAAAGTGCATTATTAACTAAGATATATTCAACTTGTCCTTCCCACACGCATATTTACCTTCACTTGAGCAAATATACACACACGTACACATACTCTAAGCTAATTGAATTTTATTACAATCCAATTGGATCCATATTCGAATTTTAAGAGACTGTTGGAGACCCTCATAATCACAGCCAGCTCAGCATGTTAGTTAGATGAGCTGGCAGGTCGGTTATAAGGTAGTTATCAGGTTGTTACAAAGAGCTTCTTAGAAACGCTTGTATATAAACAAATGACCTCATTCATGTAACAATACTAGCAGAATAGTCAACAAAACAACTCTTATTCTCTCTCTCTAATTGCTTTCATGGAGATCGGATTGTGGAAGATCATGGCAAATATAGCATTTTCTATCTCCAGTTTACAAAATTTGACGTGGTATCAAAGCCTCTAGAGTTAGAATCAAAGTTTGATTTCTTTTTCTCATCCTTGATTTGATTTATGATATCTGTTGCAGTCTATAAATCTACATTTGATTATTTCTTGTGTTTACTATATCTTCAATCTAGCATTGAAATTGCTATCTCCTCAAATTCTTGATTAAGAATATATTGTTCTGTTTGATTCTTTCTAGAATTCATACTGTTTGATTACTGACAGATGGTTGATCCTGAGAACAGTGGTGAGAGTAATTGTGTAACTCAGGATATTGAAAATTATCGAGTTCCCTTAAGCAACTATGCACTCAATCCAGGGCATGCATTATTCTTACATCACTCTGATAATCCTAATATAGGCTCACCAGTGAACCTCTCAATGGGAACAATTATGCTCAATGGAAAAGGTCTTGTGAGGTTTCACTAAGTGCTAAAAATAAGATACCCTTTGTGATTGGAAGTTATGCAAAACCAGCAGAAAATTCACCTTTGTTGCCTCTCTGGGAAAGTTGTAAAATCGTGGTGATTTCTTGGATCTTGCATTCTGTTGATAAATATATAGCATCTAGTATAATATACACTCCAACAGTAGCTCAGAAATGGAAAGATCTTTCTCAAAGATTCAGTTTCAGTCAAGCTACCAAGATATATCAGTTGCAAAAAGAAATGAAGAATTTATCTCAGGGAAATCTTTCTGTCTCAGCATATTTTACAAAATGCAAACAACTTTGGGATGAGTATATGGTTTTGGTTACACCATGTATATGTGAATCTGTGGGTTCTGCTATGAAATTGATGGAAAGGCAACAATTAATGCAGTTTTTAATGGCGTCGAATGAGGTTTATCAAGTGGTTAGGAGCAACATTCTTATGTTAAATCCCTTACCATTTGTAAGTTATGCTTGTAGCATAGTCAGTTAAGAAGAACAACAACGGGAGATCAAATCTTCTCATCAAGCTGAGTTTAGATCATTAGCATTTTTATCTCAGCAAAGGATGTAGTTTACTCAACAAAAGTTTAATCCCCTGCCCCCTCATTATCCTCCTCAAAATGCATCTCAGAACTTTCCTTATGGCACACAACAGTCTTTAAATCAGCAACATCATTTTCAAAGTGGTGTTGGTATTAGAAGGAACAATGTGCAATGTAATTACTGCAGAAAACTAGGACACACTATTGATAAGTGCTTTAAGTTGCAAAGGATTAGGGGATCAACTAACAAAAGGAAGAAGGGTAGCAACTCATGTCCAACAATCTGATTCTATACCTACTGAATATGTTTCAGAGCTTAATGCAGGGCAGCATACCTTGACATCAGCACAATATGAGGAACTCATGAATTTACTCAGTAAACAAAACATGGTTGTGACTCCCAATATAGAAGATCATCATTTTGCCTATCTTACCGGTAAATCTTTCTGTTTATTTACTGCTAAGCCTGAGATGAGTTAGATAAATGATAGTGGAGCCACTAATCATATTACACCATACCTTCATTTATTTCAGTCTTTTGTACCAATGACAAGGGCATGTTTTATAACTATGTCAAGTGGGAGAAGTGTTCAGATTAGGAGCATTATATTGGGACTGTTACATTAAATGATAGCATTGTGCTACAGGATGTTCTTCATGTTCTAGAATTTCACTTCAATTTGCTTTCAGATATCAAATTGGCTAAGACCTTATCTTCTAATGTGGTGTTGACACCTATTTGTTGTTACCTACAGGACCATTTGAAGAACAGCCAATTGGTTCTTGGTAGTGAAGCAGGTGGTCTATATCTGGCTGATGCTGCTTCTAGTAATAAGACTTCTTATTCAGAGTATATTTTGCATGCAGCATGCTTGTCTAGTTCTAAACTTTGGCATTGTAGATTAGGCCACCCATCATCTCAGCATAAGGCACACATTCAGGGACTACTATACAAAAGAATAGATTCAATTTGCAATATTTGCCCTCAAGCCAAACAGCACAGAGCCTCCTTTCCCTCCAGCAATACAAGAGCAAATAAAGTGTTTGAGCTTTTGCATATAGATATATGGGGTCCTCATAGAATAGCCACTTATGATAGTTTCAAATTCTTTCTTTCTATTGTAGATGATTTTTTAAGAGTAATATGGGTTTTTTGTTGTCTACTAAGAGTAGTGCTTTTTCCACGTTGGAATCTTTTATTGCTTATGTTAGTACTCAGTTTCATGCACAAGTATAGGTTATCATATCATATAATGGTTCAAAGTTTGGGGATCAATATGCATTAACTTTTTACAAGAGACAAGGGATTATTCATCAAACTTCATGTGTAGATACTCCTCAATAGAATGGCATAGTAGAAAGAAAGCACAAACACCTTTTAGAAGTAGCTAGAGCCTTGTTGTTTCAATCTAAGGCTCCTACAAAGTTTTGGGTGGATTGTGTTTTGACAGCAATATATTTGATTAATAGGCTACCGAATTCTACAATTAGTTACAAGACACCATATGAGATGTTATTCAACACCAAACCTACTTATAAACATCTGAGAAATTTTGGATACTTATGCTATATATCTTCCTTAAAGCATGGAAGAGCTAAATTTAAACCCCGCACCCAGCCTTGTGTATTCCTAGGATATCCTATGGGTAAGAAGGCTCACAAGGCCTATAACCTTGTCACCATGGCCAAAAGGATACATTACAGTAGGGATTTAGTTTTTCATGAAAATTACTTTCCCTTCCAGCATGCAGCTGTGACAGATACAGTTTTACCCAATCATATTTTCCTTTCAAATACATATGAAACAAACATTATGTCTCCTACTTTGGTGTCGCAATCAACCAACATACATGAGGAACACATTCCTTCCACGTCTTCTATATCTCCCTTGAATCATTCATCTTCTTCCCCTTCATCATCCACACAGCCTCCAATCTTGCAACCTTCTTCTAACTCTCCTAGAAATGCATTACTCAGGAGGTCTTCAAGGACTTTAAAATTGCCATCCTATTTATAGGATTACATGTGCTCATATAGTCAGCAGGCTCCAACCTGTGCAACTTCTCATTTGTGTAATTTAGTTCAATTTTTCAAATTGCCATCTACACCGCAACAGGAACTCACACAACTAGATCATCTTCATGAGCCTGCTACATACAAAGAAGCTGCTAATTCTCCACATTGGGTCAAGGCAATGCAGGCTGAGATTGATGCTTTACAAGCTAATAACACTTGGTGTGAGGTGGATTAACCACCTAGCAAGAGAGCTATCAACTCAAAATGGGTTTTCAAAATAAAGCTTAAGGCAAATGGGTCCTTGGAAAGGTACAACACATGGTTAATTATCAAAGGCAATATTCAAAAGAAGGGTAATGATTACACTGTGATATTTTCCCTTGTGGTCAAAAATGACTATAATCAGGACTATTATAGCATTAACAGCAATAAGAAAGTGGTCCCTCTATCAATTAGATGTTAATAATGCAGTCTTGCATGGAGATTTATATAAAGAGGTGTATATGAAGATACCTGAAGGTGTTCCCAATCCTCAAAATAAAGTTTGCAAACGGAAAAAATCCTTATATGGTTTGAAATGGGCTTCAAGACACTGGCATTCTAAACTTGCTGATTTGCTCAAAAACCAAGGTTACACTTAGTGCAAAAATGATTACTGTTTTTTCCTCAAACAGTCTTAACAACATTTGACAGTTGTTATTTATACGTAGATGATATCTTGACTAACTAGTGCCAATCCTGAAGAAATTCAAGCTCTCAAACATAATCTTCATACAGCATTTGGAATCAAGGACTTGGGTCTACTGAACTACATCTTAGGGTTTGAGGTATCTCATCTTCTAGATGGAGTAACCCTTACTCAATGAAAGTTTACACGAGAGCTATTAAAAGAATCTGGGTACCTCAATGCCAAGTCCACAGCTACTCCTCTCCCAGTAAATTGTAAGCTTTAAGCTGACTCTGGAGTACCCCTTGTAGATCCTACTACCTACAGAACATATATTGGAAAACTAAATTTCTTGTCTAACATTAGACCTGGTATCTCATTTGCTGTCCAAACTCCAAGTCAGTTCATGCAGCATCCAACTTTAGCTCATATGGCAGCATTAGAACACTTGCTCATATACATTTCTGGAACTTCAGGGCAAGGCATTCTGCTTTGAGGCATTGACTCACTTCAGCTCACTGCCTACTCTGATTCAGATTGGGCTTCATGTCCAATGAGCATAAGGTTAGTAATGGGATATGTTGTGTGACTAGACAAATCTCCTATCAATTGGAAGTCAAAGAAGCAAAGGACAATAGCACTTTCATCTGCTGAGGCTGAGTACAAGGCAATGGCACAGGCAATAGCTAAATTTACATGGCTGGTCAGTTTGCTTCAAGAGCTGGGAGTTTCTGATATCAAACCAGTTACTCTAAACTGTGATAACCAATCTGCCTTACACATTTCTTGTTATCCTATTTTTCATGAACGCACAAAACACATCAAAGTGGATTGCCATTTTACAAGGGATAAAGTCATGGAAGGATTGCTTCAGCTTAGCCACTTGCCCACACAGTATTAGCTAGCTAATGTTTTCACTAAAGTTCTACCATCTCAACAATATTGGACTTTGCTAAACAAGCTTGGTATGTTTCCTCACAAGCATCCCAAGCTTGAGGTGGGGTGTTGGAGACCCTCATAATCATAGCTAGCTTAGCATGCTAGTTAGATGAGCTAGCACGTTGCTTATAAGGTAGTTATCAGGTTGTTATAAAGAGCTTCTTGGAAAAGCTTGTATATATAAACACATGACCTCATTCATGTAACAACACTTGCAGAATATTCAATAAAACAACTCCTATTCTCTCTCTCTAATTGCTTTCATGGAGATCTGATGGTGGAAGATCATGGCGAATACAACATTTACTATCTCCAGTTTACAAAATTTGATAGAGACAACGATACTAAGCCCTTGCATTGCAGTTAAATCATATCTTAGGGATAGCGCGATATTCCAAATGATGTCTTTTGAAGCCATCAAAGGCTTTTTTGTCCCCCCCCCCCCCAAAAAAAAAATCAGGCAAGAGGCTATTTCAATTAATTGAATTGACGTACATGGTGCCCAACACTAGCGGAGCCAGAAATTGAACCTTGGGGTGTCGAGTTATACTATACAGTGCCAGTAATGTTCATCTAATTTACATTGTAATCTTTTAATCCCTTCTCTTCCCTATATTTTCAGTGCTCTACATAGCAAATTAGCAATAATGTAGCACTAAACATACAAGAGGTCTCAAATCCATCCAGTTTCATCTTCAAATTCCCAATTGTATTTTCGAACTCACGCAAGTTTATCAAATTCAATTCCCATTTAGTCATTTTTAAAATAGTATTAGCATAATTATTAGATAAAAATTTGACTAGGATCACTAAACTAAGTAAATTATTTTGCTTTGAGCATGACATAAACTAGAATTAGGGCTTGGTGAATTTGAAATAAAAAAGGAAAGGAAAATTAGGGTTGGAGGAATTTGAAATTAGTAAAAAAAGAATGGGGAAAAGGGACGACGTAAGGGAAAAAGAGCGTGTTGCAACCCTACAAGTTGAACCAATGACTGGCCTAAAATAAGAGAGGTGCCTTACCAACCAAAGAACCAACAATTATTGACATCCAAGCTCAGATTTCGGTATATAATATTTTTCCTCAAAAAACTTGGGTGTTAATTGCATCAACATGGCTCAGCCCTTGGTCACTAATGTCGTAAATTTTAATATGAGTAAGGTTATAGTCAAAATCATGCTACAACCTATTTGTCACATTGAAACAAAGTACGATTCCAATACTTCGCACAACGTTTACAACGTCACTCTCTTTTATTAGAATTCGAAAACGCTTACATCTCCAATGTGTAGATAGTTTTTAAGAAATTTACAAGACTTTTGACATTTACAATGCAAATTGAAACTGCAGTAGCTCAATAAAAAGGGAAAATGAAAATGGAATACAAAACGATTGCAATGGGAAGAAATATGGATCCTACAGCACTAGATACAAGTAGTTAAAGCTTACATTTTTGAATCAAGATATGGGCAGGGAGCAATATGAGATATGCATGTTGATGTTGGGACAGACATACTTTAGGCAAAAAATTTGATATTAACCGGCCAAATCGAATGTAGGCTCCTTAATTGTTGCATACTTGCATAAAACCAAATGACCCTTATGTCAATCATTCACCTAATATGACCAATACCAACTCTTTCGGCTGATGGATTTTTCAATTTGGCGTGACTGTCCTAGTCTATATCTATATCTATACTAATATATAAAAGTAATGCTGTGCTTATGTGAATTTTTCTTGCATTGTCAAAAACCAGAACTTTGGGCCATAAGATTAATTCTCACTCTTAATCACGGTTGTTCGTATTAGAATAATCGATTCTGATAGAAGGAAGAGAAAACTACTTAATCATTACTCATTAACAAGGAAAATATAAACATTAAAAGAAAATAAGAATAAGAATGAGAATCATGGGGATTGAGAGTCATTCAATATTAGAATTGCACATATTAAATTATATAAAGTGCAAATATCATCAAAAAGTACTGCACAAAGATATAGAGAGAGAGAGTGTGTGTGTGTCTATATATATAAATATAAATATATATATATATATATATATATATATATATATATATATATATATATATATATATATATATATATATATATATATATATATATATATATATGGAAATCATGTAAAGTGTATATTTAATATACAGGTAGTGTATAAAGATGTTGACGTTACTTCTATATCTTAGGTTTTGTTACCTCACCCGACGTGTCTTAAATTAAATATTGTGTTTATGTTAATATTTTGTGCTCCATAATAATTCTTGGAGCAACATACCATGATAGTACAATCTAAAAGCACGTGGACTTAGCATCCATTTCTTCTTTGATATTATGTTTGTGTTAATATTTTGTCCTCCATAACATAAAACATTGCATCCCGAGAGGTTTCTTTGGAGCCAGCTCGGTTCCGGGCCATAAGCTATACTAATCCTCCATGATACTAAGTCCACGTTACATCTTCCCCTATTATCCACTATTGTAACTTAATTGATACTGTTACATTATATTTATACACCATTGTGAGAATTGTCCATTCTAATACTCTTTTTCTATGTGAAAGAAGAATTTTCATAAGGCTCATCAACAATTCTTTAAAAAATTTGATGTTTATATTTAATTCTAAATGCATCCATTTTTTATCTTCTTTTTTGAATTTATAGGATTAAAATACAGCAAGGAAAATGCTTCCATGGGGATCAAAATATAGTAAGGAAGAAGTCTGCATTATTGAAATCAATTTTAAAAAATTTTTGCTCCATCCCTTTCATCTTCTTATATTCGCATGTTTATATTTGACTCTAAGATACACTCTTTTTTTTATTTTGTCATTTTTTCAATTTGTAGGATCAAAATACATCTAAGGTCTTTCATTGATCAAGATCTATTTGAAAATTGCTTGTTTCATCTTCTTCTACCATAATTCATTCTATTTCTAATTCCTCCTGATATCATAGATTATTTCTATTAACCCCCCCTCTACAAAGCAATATTTTCTATATATTTTATACACGTGAAAAAAAAAAATCTTCTATCTAATGTGCTGATAATTGATCATTACAACATGATCTAGGTCACTTATAATTTCTATAATCCAGATTACATTTATACTAATCAACATGATAGTTTTACATCATCAACATGATGCTTTTACATCATCTAGGTTACATATAAGTCTTTGCTCGGTTGCGCATATTTTGTTTCTTTATGTTTTCATTTATACTCCTTCATATAACATAATTGTAATCCACAAACACTACGTTTTTTTCCTCTTGATTTCTCCCCCATTAACTCAGTAGTCCAACCTTGACTTTTTTATTTTGTAATTTTATTTTCTTTAAAAATCACAATACTATTTTGGAAAAATTAAGCTAATAATTGTATTTAAATCATCATTATCTTAATATGTTAGCTTATACCCATTGATTCACAATTAGAATAATTCGAGTTGAAAAATAGTTTTTTCCGCATCAAAATAAGTTTAATGAAGGTTAAGATTTGTTATGAATTGATCAAGAAATACAATTACTGGCAAGAATAAATTCAATAAAAACAATAATCACTGAGTTTTATTGCCTTTACATTTTTATTGTAAATCTACCATTGTATTTGTTATAGCATAAAGAATATATAAATCTGCCCTTGCTATGAAAATCTGCACCTTTCTTATCAAAGGAAAAAATCTATACCCTCAATAACTAACTATGCAATCAAGAATGGAAGGTTAATTATTTCCCTTCCTGTTTTTGATTTTTTATTTGGGTAGGGGGGATGTTGTTGATCGTGAGTGCACATGGAATTCATAGCGATTAGTGATTTTTTTCTTTTCCTAATCAAAATCTTAATGCTCTAACTGTGTAGGTTTGGCTTACATCAAACCTATTTGACAAAGGTTTAAACTGGTATGCATGTATTGATCTAAAAATACAGCCACTGGAAAAAATAAATGTAATTAAAATAATAAGCAGTCAATTTATTATACTAATAGGAATTACATCAAAGTCTGAGCTATTCGTGTCTCCTGGATAAGATTGAAGTTTAGATTAAATCCCAATTTCAAATTTCCCTCTCCATTTAGGTAGATTATGTAGTGATTTTTATTTCATATCTCCATAATTTATAATTTCCTTATATTTATTGAGTTATACTCAATTTGATGTTAGTTAATGTAATTTAGATTAAATTTTCTTTGTGGTGCAAAGATTACATATATAAATTTAATTTCAACCTAACTATTTAATGAAGTAAATTTAGATCCCGTATGTGCACTCTCTCGTTATTAATTTTAATCTTGAAATACATTTTTGTTAAAAAAATCATGTGAATGTTATTTTAGAATTTTTAAATTGTTTTATAATTCAATGTTGTTTTTTAAATGATGTAATACAATAGATCTTTTTTTTTTGTTGATAAACAACTACATAAACACTATATAAACTAATGTCTTAAAGAGGCTTTCAAATAAGATTAGTTAAATTTTGACTTTTATTTTTCTGACGTTTGTTATATAAAGATTAGATAATATTTTTAATAGGTGCAAGAAGAAGAGGTAGATTCTTTATCATTGGCGTCACAAGTGAACGTATCATCAAGGCTTTAGCATAATTTTTAGTTTTGTTTTGGCTAGCTACAATCTTTATCATAATTACATTGTATCTTTTATAACCATAGGGTTTTTTTTTTTTTAATTGTTGAGTTTCAATGGTTGTTCACGAAGTTGCTATCGATCTATTCATAAATTTCAATAAATTTGAGTAATCTTTTTTACAATATCAACTTCGTCTACAATGGACATTCGTGTATTATTTCCAATATGTGTGTGTGTGTGTTCAAAGTGTCCAGTTTAACATGCACCATGCAAAGCACAGGTCCAAACTAGTTATAAATTACTCACGATGTAAGAGCATAGTAATGCCACTTAAAATTCAAATATGGATCAAATAAGGTCGGAAATCGGAATGTATTCCAATTGAACTTCAAAAAGACTAAATAAAAAGGTTTGCAATTCGATATAATTGTGATTCTCCTTATAAGGATTAAACTTGGACAAGCTTTGATGTCCAATATGCGTTAATTTGTGTTTTTTTCTTTTCTGGGTTACATTAACTAGCCCACTCATTAAACTTTTTGCATTAGATGAAATCAACAAGTCATCAATAATCATAGGCAAAATAGGTCGAAGATACAAACCACAGAAAGCCCAACAAAGACCTAATGTTAACCCGGTACGAATTAGTCTTTAGTTCTCTTTATTTACTTTCAGTTAGCGAGGCCCCTTGTTGGTTTCCATTATATTGGGAACTGGGAAGTATCCTATTGTGTTGTTCGCTTGATTTGTTGATTTATTTTCTATCTTTTATTGTATTTTCTTTACGTAATTTATCAATAATCGAAAAAAAGACCTAACACAACTGCACAAGGTCACCCAAAATATATCATTGGCTGCCAGCATCATCAAGATTCAAGAGACATGAATTTTCCACAAGAGCATCACAACCATAAAAACATACCTTATTAACAACCATTGATTCAGAGAAACTTTGGCTAATAGTTTGGGATATACATTGAATCGGAATGGTTGAATTGTATAATTCAGCATACAAAAAAGGTGAGCAAGCTCATTTATTTGTCTAAATTAGATTTGTTGGTCCAAATTGAATTTGTCTAAAATTGGAATTGTTGAATAGACCTTTTAACTGGCATGTGCTGAATGCATGAATTGTCCAATCTTGTTCAAATCATACAAAATAATCATTTAATCGGGTAAAAATTAGCATGTGCATTTAGTCTATATGGATAGATATAGATCTCCACATTGCCAAGTGATCAATAGTTCAATGGCACTGAATATACCGTTCAACCTGAAGGTTAAAGGTTAACTCTTTGGTGGCCCAAATCTAGGCAATACTTATCTTGCCATCACAACCCCCGTCCTTTCATACTAGTCCGGTGGGACTCCTATGTAAGGGATCACGGTGCTTGAATATTTTTCCCTATCACAAAAAAATGGATATTTGTCCACATAATTTGAAGTTAATTAAGTTCTCTCTCTTTTTTTTAAAAATTTTGGGGGCATCAATTGGATGGTTTCTTCGAAAGGATTATTGAGAAGAGGTTGAGGGGGTTATTTCAATTTTGATAAACCAGTTTGGTTTTATGATAGAAAAATCGACTATAGAAGCCATATATCTCATAAGAAGGCTTATGGTAGATGTTCATCAATCTTGAGGACGCTTATGGTAGGGTATTTACAGAAGTTTTTTTGGGTTTGTTAGGGAAGAAAGGCATACCATTTGATTATATTCAGGTTATTCAAGATAAGCACGAGTAAGAAAGATGAGGGTGAGGACACTAGGAGGAGACACATATCATAATAGAGACTCTAAGGATGTAGTAAATAATTGTGTTCAGAGATTATGAGTAATGCAGAAAATAAAAGAGAGACAATACAAGGGATTTTTTTCACTAGGTTTATCCAATTTAACTTTGGGTTATATTCCTGCCTTAAGGCCCTTCTTGGACCTAAGGATTCAAATAATTCACTATCTCCTTGAGATATATTTAGTAGGAGTCTTTTGGCATCTTGCCTTACATTAGAGTTTTCTCAAAGTAGTCTGACAAACTTGCTACCTAACAAAAGCCTCCCTAGTCCTTGTTAGCAATAAATTTTACACAGAGCACTTGGTAATATCTCCTTGTCTAACAAGAGTCCCATTATTTCCTCTTTGCTATAGAGGTTACACCTAGCACTATGTGATAACTCACTCAATAAGAGCTACAAGAAAAATATGGCTAAATCAATGTTAAGAGAATGAGAATCGGAGCCGTACCATGGGAGTACCACTGCCATGAAAGCGATTTCGACTTGACCTTTGGTGCAAATCGAAAACAACTGTTCACTCTCCAAGGTTTACATAACTAGCTTGTTGAACGCATGCATTCGTAGCCAAAAGTTTGGAACACACAAGACTATAATTGTCCAGAGCAGAGAAGAGAACAGCAAAAAGTAGAAAAGGGGAGGAGGGGAGAGGAGATGCTTGGTGTGAGTTGAAGAAGCAAGTGAGCAGGCCATTTATACTGTATAGTGGAGCTGTTGGAGATGAAAAAAAGAGGGAACATCTATGGTACAGAGGGAATTCATGGCTAAAAAATAGGGCCACCACTCTTACTGCTAAACACTAGGGTCAGTAGCCGTTAAGGAGAAAAAAATGAGAGAGAAATCTGCAAGTGAACATTCGTGGTTAAGCAGTCAATGGATGAAAATATTAAAAGAAATTTTCTCCAAAAAATTAGCAGATAAGGCCCACAACCCACGGCTACAGCGGCTCTGCGCCGGGCACGGACCAAGTGGGTGGGCGGCGCACGTGCGTGCGTGTGTGGTGTTCACCTTCACCCCACAACACTACTGAAACCAAGTTCAAAGGAATTCAACAAGTCCAAGAAGAAAGAAATAATAAAAACCCACGAGGGGCTTCTCATCCTTCTATGTGGGACAAGGAGCAGGAATAGACCTGGCAAAATTGACCCTAGACCCGAAACCTAAACCGAATGACCTAGACCTATATCCGAACTGACACCTGAAATGGGATGAACCAATCTGGACCCGAACACCCGAAATAACCCGATCGATAATCGAACGAAACCCGAATTCTAACGTGAACTGAAATGACCCACACCCGAAATGACCCAATATAATTCAAACCCGATCCATAGTGACCTGATCCGAAGTAGACCGAACATGGACAACCCGAACCCGAATCGGATCGTATACGATTTAAAACCGATTTGATTCTTATCCGACTCAATTTTAACCGAATAAAACTCGAACCAGAGTATATCCGACCTGAATATAACCCGAACTGAAGCATACTCATAACTTATCAACCCAAAACTATTCATAATTCCCTAGATTTTATTGTTAAGGCCTAGAAGAAAAGCTTCTATGGCAAAATGACGTCATTAAAGTCTTTAACCAGTAGGTAAAATGTAATATCATTGACGTATTTCAATTAGGTCTGGTAGCGAGTAGGAGATTACGGGTTAGGCGGCGATCGGCGAGTAGGAGATTGAGGGAGAGTAGGGAGGGTTAGGCGGCAGCCAATGAGTAGGAGATTGACTGACTGAGGGAGGGCTAGGGCTTTAGGCAGTGAGAGACGAGGGACTTAAGCAAAGCAACTATCACGGTCTCAACTGTCTAATATATGATCAAGGGTTTTCAATTTTCAGTTTCACTTGGATTTTGCTTCTTAAAATAATAAAATTCTAAAACTATCAGTAGCAACTTTCTCTTTTTTTTTGTGTGTGGGGTTTTATACTTTTGGGGAACTGAATTACTTGAGTTTAGGTAGGAAAAGAAAAACAACTTAAGAAGAAATTTTTACAAATGAAATCAATTAAAAACTTAAGAGGAAAAAATAAAATAATTAATAGTTTTATATTTTGAATTTGATAAATATGTAGTAAAAATATAAGAGAAAAAAATATTTGGTCCAAATAGAAATTAAGGAAAGATAAGAACAATTAACAAATTATTAAACTTATTAGGATCTAGCAATCCTATTTTATGATTTGATTCAGTTAATGTCCTAATGCAATGCATGCCATAATTATAATATCATTCTATTATTACTGTAAAAAAATACCGCACTACTGATATTTTAAATCAACTTCATAACATGTTTAATTCTATATAATTATATTCAAGAATGTATGTTTGTGTATGATCTCATAATTATGTGAATCATCTGAATTTTGGAAAACTAAATTCCAAGTCTCGAATTTCGATAACGAATATTCACAATCACATAAATGTAATGCTGATTGACATATACTCATATATTGCCATTACTTTTGAGTTTTGACTCATTAGGCACATGCAAATCGAGTTGTTAATCTTACAAAGACAAATCTTTGAATTTTGATGTATAATTACTTAATGAGCGATCAAGAACATTGGTTCGATTATCGAAAGTGTCGATTTTACCTAACCTGTTTCTGTTTTCCAACTCCAAAGATGACAAACGTGAAGTTATGAACTAACGCTAGGGTTGAAATAAAAAATTTGTTATTTGCATTCTTTGTTTTTTTGTTATTTTTCAAGTATGTTTTGGTATATGCCTTACAAATGAGACCATTGACTCATAATTTGTATTAGGTTGGTTTACTAATTTTGTCATCACATGGCCTCAATTGAGACACTTGATACTTGGTTTAACAACACATAATTATTTGGATAATTGAACGACATCTGACATAGGGTCAGGGATGAGCTCATACGCCCAAGTAGCACTCAACTATTGATTTTTTTTTCCAAACTAGCACTGAGTTATTATTTCTTTCCTCAAAAGCACTAAGTTATAAATATTTTTTCAAAATAACACTAAGTGATCTATTAACCTAGAATAGTAGGTAATTTGTGTTTTGTACTTTAATAATAATAATAATAATAATAATAATAATAATAATAATAATAATAATTTGGCTGTTATTGTTACTACTACTACTACTACTACTACTACTATTTTTATTATTATTATAAATTTAAAATAAAAATTATTGACTATAAAATCTATGTTCTATAGTGAGGGGTGATGGTGATCGGGTAGTAGCAACGGGGGTGGTTTGGGTGGGGGTTTTTTAATGTTGTTGTTGTTGTAGTAGTAGTAGTAGCAGTAGTAGTAGTAGTAGTAGTAGTAGTAGTAGTAGTAGTATTATTATTATTATTATTATTATTATTATTATTATTATTATTATTATTATTATTATTATTATTATTATTATTTTAAATAAGTAAATAGGCAAAAGTTACCTACTACTCTAGGTCAACAGGTTACTCAGTGCTACATTAGAAAAATATTGATAACCTAGTGCTAGTGGATAAAAAAATAATAACTCGGTGCTAATTTAGAAAAAAATCAATAATTGAGTGCTACTTGGAGCTATGAACTCGGTCAGGGATGGGTAAAATGCTTGTATTTGTAAGTTACTAACTTTCTTCGTAAATTTATAGCTAAGCCCATTAGATTTTCCATAACAAAATTCCCTTTTAATTATACGGTTTTGCTAAATGTCGCCCTAAGGGCGATGGATAAAAGAGCATCTATTACTATTTAGATAAGAATCTTATCTATATACATGGTAAAGATTTTTATAGGATCTCCTTTTTTATTTAAATTTTTGAACTTGCCTAATTACATCAAACTCTAGATACTACACTTTTATACTAAACTCCAACCAACACCAAATTGTAATAGTCTTTCTTAGGTCTCCTTTTTTATTTAATTTGTCAGACTTGCCTAATTTTTCCCCATTTCCTCCTGTCCCTTTGCATTTAGGCGCTGCTCATAGTCAGAAAATTCTATCTCCATCTCCCTCCACTGCTTGTCCCTCTCTGGCCACTTCTCTTCTCTCTCTTCCCAAATGTCCGCTTCCCTTTCTCTCCGCAGCCATCTCGTAGCTGGAAAACTCGATTCTCTGGCGAGTTCCAGATGTCCACTTCTCCGGTGAGTTCCCAAATGGATGATGCCCTTGTACGATGCCACAGCTTCGGCCTCTGATTGTGGGTAGATCGGAAATCATGTGGGCTCCTCTAACGTCCTGGGCAGATCGGAAATCATGTGGGCTCCTCTAACGTCCAAGGTAGATCGGAATCCATAGTGCTCCTCCATCATCCTCATCCTGTTCCTCCTCTCTGCATCACCTCTAGTAGAGCCAACAACTAAAAAGCTCTTCCAATTATTGCTTGGCAGATCCAGTTCGACATAGGGAAGCCGGAGCACAGGGTGGTCTTCTCTGATTTTGCTTGGCAGATGCGAATGTCATTGGAGTAAGACTTCGCTTCTACTGATTTCTTGTTGATTGCAATTTTCTGGGTTTTTGGTTCCCTAATTTGAGTTTGGGTTTGCATGCTGACAGAACCATGGATTCGAGTTTTATCAATGTACTTGAAAGAATTGGTAATGTTAGTTTGTTAATTTCGTGATCTGTTGTGGACACTGTTTATGGGGTTTGAATTTTCTGAGGTGGGTTTATTCCAATTGATGAATAGTGGAATTCTTATGATTGTTGGTTGGTTTTGGGGTTATTTGCTTGAAAGTGCCAGGAAAAACACACTCTGAAATAGAAAGATCAAAAAGATTGTACATCGTGAAGTCTCAGACACCTTAGGAATGAGATTAGAACAAGATGCTTCAAACAATTGAAATTCATTGTATATCCTAACGTTCCTATTATTGATCTAAGCTGACACCACAATTGTAGCATAATTGATGCAAGATCACAAACTAATGATAATGAAAGAGAGAAAAAAACAAAACCAGAAGTGATATTTTTTCCGACAGATGCCTAATCCTTCAAGCAAAATATGGGATTTAGTCCTATATCACTTGCCGAAACTTTTTGTCTCTTCTTGAAGGCATTGAAAACACCTTGGTCTAGAGTTACTTTTAATGGACACGTTAGCTTTGTATGATCATATTGTTTGCAAATTAAACAACTCTCGGTTTGCTTTTTGGCTTGTTCCTTTCCACCTTTCAAGCGTATCTTTCTCGAGCGTCCTTTCCTTTTTGATTTCGGTGGGCATAAGACATGACATCCATCTCTTAAATTCTCATCAGTCTGAACAAGATTTGGTTCTACAACTTCCTCTATTACAAATTCTTCTACTTCACCACTACTTTCTGCCATATCAGAACGCCAACACAAAGATAGATAACATGGCGGTATGCGAAAACAATCCTTCTGAATGAACACTCGTAACATGTGATGACAAAGTATGCCCCAAAATTCAAAATTCTTACAGTTGCATAATGTAATGCTTCCATCCCAGAAGACCGTGTGCATTCTACCGTCTGATTTGTAGTGCTTTAAGATGAACTCCTTTCCGTCTTCATAGACAAGTGAATATTGGCTTGCTTTCTCAATTTCTTCTTGAAACTTTTTGAAAGCAAACAGTGTGAGGACTTGAAAAGCTTGCTCTTCTAGTAGCGACCTTGTTTTTAGAGAAGTTGGTCTAACTGTGGCAGTCATATTGTTATGTGTACGCTTAAGCTCTATCTCTTTAATTGCAACATCCATCTAAAATATTAATAGAAAAAATTCAAAAAAGGTATTAATGTTAAATCTCTGTAAACTTGATCTTAATAGAAAAAATTCAAAAAAGAAGATAACAACTGGTGTGAGAAGAAATAAATCTCTTGATGAAAGCATTTATACTTTCCGATCAACCTGTCGTTGTCATCTCCCCGAAAAAATAATCACGGAGATAAGCCGGTGCCCAAAAGTGTCTAATTTGGTATAGTCCTTTGACATGCTTATTATTTTGCAAGTTGTATTTCTCTACAGTTAAAGGCCAATTATGCTCAAATTCTTCGGAAGAGTTCAACTTGTATAACATGTAAAACTCACCACACCAATTCTGATACTCACTGCGAAGTAGAGCTGTGAACCAACCACTAAACTTCGATGTGATATGCCGTATACAATACTATGCTTTGTAGTAGGCATTTCACTTGCGATTGCTTCAGACATCCATGGATCTTGATCTGTCATAATTGTCTTTGGAGGCTTTCTCAATGCCTGAACAAAAGTCTGCATTTGAAATGTAACATAACATTAGAATAAAAGTTTCAACGTTTACAAATAAAAAGATATGTATACATACATATATGAAAAGAAAAGGAAAGAAAAAAAACCTTTATTAACCACTTAAAAGTAGACGTAGTTTCATTGCGTAAAAGTGCACATCCAAATAGAATTGTGTTTCCGTGGTTGTCGATACCCACAAATATTGCACAAGGCATGTCATATGCGTTAACTTTGTAAGTGGTATCAAATACAACAACATCACCATACTTGTGATACCAATCGAAGGTTTGAATAGGACACCAAAACAAGTGTTCAAGTCTCCTGTCTTCACCTATGGTGTATGCATATTGAAACTTGATATTTTCTTCTTTTGATAATTTCATGCTCTCAATCAAGTCCATGGCATCATCAGGTACAATCATTTTCTTCACCTTCATGAATAGATTGCAGATATCCTTTTCAATGAATGGAAGATCACCATGTTCGACCCTTTTTTCGAGCCCCTTAACTCGAATAATCTGTCTAACTGAGAGTCTAGCTCCCTTGTGTAACAAAATTTTTTCTTCATCCTCAGGTTTGATGACTCTATTACATGCGAGAAGGCGCGTTTCATGAGACAAAAGAAGTTTATGATTGTGTTGTTTGACAAACCTTGATACAAGCCATTCTTCGGGGAATATTTCAAAGACTCTCTTTAAAGTGATATGCATATGAGCATTGCACTCACATCTGGAGGACTCCCTTTTCCTTTGATCTTTGGATGCGTCAATCACTTTGACAGGCTTTTTCCTTCCTCGATGACAAGACAAATCACACCTCACTATCTTGTTATTTCTTTTATCATATCGATCTTTACGAATTCCAAAATCACGTCGTTTAGCATAATTTCTGTAGAGTACAAGAGCTTCTTCTTCACTACCGAACGTTTGACTAATGAAAGGTTCAGTTTTCGTATGGGATTTCATTCAGGTCAATATTCATTGTGCCTGATGACTATACTTGTAGCGAATACTATTTGGCAGTGTTTGTATTGAGAAAACGTATTGGAGAAGTATGGTATATAAAGCCTCAGGTTTTGCATAAAAATTTTATTTTGCCACCAAAGTGCCTTGATGCGTCAACAAAATTAGCCTCAGTTATTGTTTTGCCGCTAATTGGGTATGCTGCCAAACTTTTTCATCAATAGAATTTTGCCTAATGCATTAAAGAAAAGTTAGAAAGGTTCATAATCATTGTGTAGCAAGAAATTAGGCAAGATAGAATTTCCATATAAAAACAAAATAGAATTGAGCCAACATAGAAATTAGGCAAGGTTCCTAATGTTGCCGCCAAAGCTGTTGCCATGAATTCAATTTCCATATAAAAACCATTACAGTTTGGTGTTGGTTGGAGTGCATTATGAAGAGTTCGATATAATTAGGCAAGTTAGAAAAATTAAATAAAAAAGGAGATCTTATAAAATCTTTACCATGAATATCGATAAGATTCTTATCTAAATAGTAATAGATACTCTTTTATTCGTCACCCTTAGGGCGACGTTTAGCAAAACCATTCTATATATATATATATATATATATATATATAGAAATATATACATATACACATATATATGTGTGTACATACACACACACACACACACACACACACACACACACACACACACACACACACACACATATATATATAATAGATATAGATGTATATA
>JAKOGI010002709.1:0-91254 GCA_029747015.1 Carnegiea gigantea
ATATATATATATATATATAGACACAGATGCACACTTAGAGATCACGGCCAGGTAATTTGGGATGAATTTGTTTTGTTGATTAAATTTTTGTTTTGGTAAATATATTTTACTTGTCTAAGTTAGATCTGTAATCTTGGCTACTATTTGTGAATTAGTGTATGTATATATGTTTTTTGGGGTAAATTTTTTAGTAAGAAGTCCGAACAGAGAGACCATGGCTTGTTATTTTGATATGAATTTGTTCTGTTACTCTTGCAATTGTGAATCGTGATTTCGTAATGGAGAGTGGTGCTCAATCTGAAAATATAGGCTCTTTGGCCTCTTCCAGTCCTACTTCTGGTCCTAGTCGTTCTTCACCACCACACTTTGCACAATGTCCTTGACGTCCCCAATCTCGTTCACCAACATTTGTAGAGGTAGGACCTGACGAAGTTTGCGAAATTGATCCTTCTGTTGTTGCTGGAAATAAAGGTAAAAAAAGAGCTTTTTGGGTTTGGCAAGAATTTGAACTTGAAGGAAAAAATGGTGAAGGAAAGGCTGTTTGCGCACACTGTAAGCAGAAGCTGTCATCTAAAGCCTCAAACGGAACTAAGCATCTAAGTGATCATCTTCTTAGATTCTGTACAAAGAGGCATTTGCAAGCTAGTGGGCAACAAACATTAGACTTAGGGCTAAAAGTAATTGGAGAAGAAGTTAGAAAACCATGCCTTTAACCACGAAAATTCAAGGCAAGAGTTAGCTGAAATAATTATAATGCATGAATATCCCCTCTCCATGGTTGATCACCTTGGCTTTAGGCAATTTGTGAGTGGCTTAAATCTTGATTTTCAAATGATATCTCGAAACACATTGAGAAGTGATAGTTTGGCCATGTTTGAGAATAGAAAGCCAAGTTTGAGAAAGCTGTTAGAGGTTAATCAAAGTTTGGTTACAAAGAATCCATTTGTTATCCTCAAAGTGAGCTGTCACAGTCATATAACCCTTCTTGTATTGTTGTGGATAATTGTACAACAAATAATTTGATGATAGATATGTTGCTTAGCGATTTTTATTTAGGTCTCTCATTCTTGATGGTAAATTTTTATATATGTAGTGCAGTGCTCACATTATACATTTGATTGTGAAAGATGGGTTGGATGTGATTGGAAAGGAAATAGAGATGATTCGTGAATATGTTGCATTTTGGGTGGCAACTCCAAAGAGATTTGAGAAATTTGAGGATTTGGCTCGATATTTGAAAATTAGTTCCACTAAAAAAATTCATCTTGATTGTAAGACTAGGTGGAACTCAACTTATTTGATGCTTCAATCTGCTTTGCCTTATAAAGCAAATTTTGAAAGGTTGAAACGTGTGAATGCCAAGTTCAATTTTGCCTTGCCTAGTGCCCATGATTGGCAGTTTGCTAAGCTTGTTTGTGAGAAGTTGAAGATATTCTATGATGTTACATTGTTGTTTTCTGGGAGAGATTTCCCTACAACCAACATGGTGTTTAGGCTTATTTGTGAAATTAAGTTGAACTTACAAAGTTGGTTGTACTCTAATGTTGAGATTATTCGTGACATGACATTTACAATGATTGAGACATTTGATAAATATTGGAGTGAAATGAATGGATTGCTGACTATTGCTTCGATTCTTGATCCTAGGAGCAAGATGGATTGCGTGGACTTTTATTTAATGAGATTTACAAGGTTGAGGCTAGTAGAGAAATTGAAAGGGTGTCATCCTTGTTATATGATCTCTTGGTGGAGTATATAGATAGAAAATCTAATATTCCCGAGGTTGAAAATCTCACTTTTGGAACTCCCACTAGCGATCCTTCCTTATCCCAAAAGAGGCCTTTCCAAGAAGATTGCCAAGAAGATTTGCGGTGCACAAGAATAGCAAAAAAAGGAAGGTAAACTTGAGAGTGGAGCTAGATCACTATTTAGAAGAAGATGTTATGCCTGATATTGCCCACTTTGATATATTGGATTTTTGGAAAAAGATTTCAAATATCTAGCATTGAGGATGATTGCTAGAGATATACTAGCTATTCTGGTTTCTACCGTGGCTTCTGAAAGTGCATTCAGTATGGGTGGTCTGGTTGTTGGTCCACATCATTCAAGGTTGCATGCGAAAACCTTGAAAGCATTAATGTGCTTGCAAAACTGGATGATTGGAGGGATGAAAGGTAATATGTATTTCTTTGCTAGCTTCATATGTTTAATTTGCATATTCATAGTTTCAACTTGTAATGATTTGGCTTGGGTAACATTTTCTCTGCTTTTGGTAGTCACTAAGTTGGAGAGTGCTTATATACTATCTTTGATGATTCCGACTCGAAGGGAGGAGCAACAAGTGAAATTATTGATTCGGTAAAAAATTCATTTTATAATTCAAACTTTTTGTGTTTGATATTTAATTATATTATTAGGTGATAATATTTCATTTATTTTTTTATAGGAATCGGAGTATGATTTTGGATTTGAAGGGTGTTGAGAACTTGACAAAGTTGGCGTCAAGTTAATTGATATAATGTTCTTGTAACTTCTGTCTTGGAGTTCCACATTTCCATTTTGAATAGTTGTTTCAAAAGATGTTGGTAGCTACTGGCACTTTGGTGATAAGTGTCAAACTTTGTTGCATGACTTTTTAATTGTGATTTAGTTGTGGACCTATGATGGCTTAGTGAGTTATTGTGAAGAGGTTGTAGTCTTGTAGACTTATGGCTTGTACTTGAACAAATTCGCATGTCGGACTGGTTGGATGGTTAATTTATGCCCTTTATGTGACTTGGTGCTACTTGTGGTGATCAAGAATTATGGTAGGGGATGCTTAGTAGTCATTTAATAAGAATGTGTTGATGACATGCTGAATTTACTAATATCGGATCCAAATATGGGTTTAATATGGGTTTCAATTTTTATTTCCTATATAAACCCAAATAAAACCCGCAAACCTGCAAAAACCCGATAGGTAAGGGTATGGGTATGTTTTTTCAATGCCCGATGGGTATGGGTACCGGTATGCGTGAAGGTTTTAAAAATGGGTATGGGTGAGGGTAGTACACCACCCACCCCATTGCCATTCCTAATAGGTACAAGCTTTTATAATCACTTAACTCTTCTATTTAGATCAAATATCCTGTAAACGTCGTAATAATTTGCTACATTCTTTTCTTTCGATTTGTTTTCTCAAAGTCCCTAGCATTAGTCAGGAGGCTTATGAATTGAATTGATAGTTATAGTTGATAATGTGAGCTTGAACCATTAGATACAGAGGCTAGCAGTTCTTGCATTTGCTCCAGGACCATAGAAAAATCATCCTTACTTCAGCTCCCTCGTCTTGTTAAACCAGGAGTTGATTTGTCAATGTTAATTTCTGTTGAGTGAAGTAACGGGCACACTAATTGTCCCATTAATTGGGCTGTTACAAAATGATTAATTACGTGTTAATCATGCTCATTAAATCCCTACTGATAGTTACAGTTGCGTGCTGCTATTTAAGCTGTTTAGAGTTTGATTCTGGGTCCAAAATAGATGATCCCCAATTCTCTCCCTTCTTCTCACGTTAGCCTAGCCATCAATTGGGCTCGGGTTTGGAGCGTGACATCTATGGTGACTCCACTAGCCACTGTCAGTCCTAGTTCAGCGAATCGTGGGTAAACACCAAACAACGAGATCATGTGCCCACGTTAGGGTATGTCCTTAATCTACCTACAGTGGTATCAGAGCCACGTTGCTCGGTTTCTGACCCCGTATGATTCTACCATGTGTTAGTGTGTGCTTAATTCGTTTAATATCACCTTTATGCTAATTGAAATTCGTGAAAGCAAGGTTATTCATATCGCTGTGTGTGATCATATTGAATTGAGTGCATGAGAAGCATGTTTCTATGATTGATCGTGTTCACAATGCGTGCTATTTTGTTCCATTGTTTGTGCTACAGTATTTTGTAATACTACCGTCTAGATTCTACCCCTAAATCGAACCCCTGACAATACAAACAGCAAGACTCTCTGACTCAGGGCCTTTGTGGCTACCCTAATACTTCTAACTTGCCTCCCCCTTTCCAGTAAACTCAACGTTGCCACTATGACCGCGGTGGCCACAGCTAAGGCCAGGCCTCGGTGGCCCAGCTCGCTAATCCCCATCGAACCCACAAACATTAAAATTAAATTAATAAAAATATATATAAATTCAGAAAAAAGGTAGAAAAGGCAGAGAAGAGGAACTGCCAACTAACCCATCAGAAAACTGCCGTGGAAGGGTGGCGCGTGTGAGTCAAGTGCCGCCGACGAAGGCATTTTTCATCTGTCTTCTTCCTCCACTAGCCTCCTGGCACGCTGATGTAAGCCATGCCGATAAGAAAACCTTGAATCAATGCCAAAAGGGATGTGTGTGGGGTCACTCACTGCCTGTGGGGTGGCACGTGTGGCGGCATGAATGGCATCGTCTGACTCCTTTTCGGCTGATCTACCCAATCGTAATAACGGTGTGAGTCGGGAAGGCTCCAGCAAGGGGCTATGGTCTATTGTTGTCGGCGGCAGGGAGGCGTTTTTATCATATGGGTTGATTTTGTGGTGTATTTCGAGCAACCACAGTGCCCTGTGTGGTAGATGACATCGGAAAACGGATTTGGTGTGGTGGTTGTCTCGGCTATGGGTTGAGAACAACCATGATGTCTGAGAGTCAGAGAGAGAGAGAGAGAGAGAGTTTGGGGGGCGGATTTAGAGAGAAAGAGAGAGAGGCTAAGGGTTTGGAGTTACAGATGGTAGAGAGAGAGAGAAAGAGGCCAAGCCTCAAGAGAGAGCAAGGCTCCAAATTATGAACCATGGTCAGTGGATGCCGAGTTGATAAAAGGGAGGAGACATTTGTGTTTTAATCAACTTTTTTTTAATGATTTTGGTTATTTTTTGTTTTAAAATAATTATTCAGATTAATAGTTATGGCATGATTTCTAGTTAATTTATAAATTTGCAGAAGTTGATATGGTTGATGCAGTTAGTTCATTCATTGAATTACATATTTTGAATTAATTTTAATTCGGAATGCATAAACTCGTTATAAAAACATTAATATGTTTAATATCGCATATAAATTTGTTTTACGTATGCATCAATTTGAAATTTTCATACCAAGTGACTTGTAAATAATCAATTGGATTGAAGTTATATGAATTTGTTTCATATATAAAATTAGTAATGTATGATGTAAATTTGTTGTACTTGAATTCAATAAATATCTATGCGATACTTAGATTAATGTTAATCCTCTATTGTCTATAGATGAATATGTTTCATATGCTATACTTTATAACTTATATTATATAAATATGTTTTATATAATATTCAGTTACATGAATGTGTTTCGTGATTTAATAATTTTATACAAAAACATGAGCAATTATGAATTAGTTAATTATTCTGTCATTATTGTAGTTAATAAAAATAATTAATTAAGCCTTACATGAATACGTTTCATGCTATTATTTGGGCATATAGGATATTTGTTCATTTTATGGATTTCTTTCATGAAATTTAAATTTGCAATATTATATGGATACGTTTTGTATAATTTGTAAGGTTTTTTTACTTGAATTTGTTTCATTTTTAATTTGTAATGTCTTACAGATGTGTTTTACATAATTTATTGTGATTAATATTTGGATATATGTCATGTTACAAAGTATGTTGCATTTGATTACATGAATATTTCGTGTCAATCACCAATTAGTAACATTATATAAATGTATTTTATATATATACAAGCTACGTGAGTTGTAGTAAATTTGTTTTCCTTGCCCAAATTGATAAATATGAATTCGTTTCATGTTCCTTATTAATTATATACTTTAGCAGTATTTTATGAATTTGTTTCATAAAATCTAAATTTATAAAATTATGATTGTGTTTTATAATTGCCAGTGACATCTGAATAAGTTTCATGTTATCTATAATTATATATAAATGTGTTTTATATAATATTCTTTGGGCTTCAATGAATTTCTTTTGTAACATGTTATTATTCGAATATGTTTTGCAATATAGATTCATTTTATTTTATAAATACGTTTTATATCATAATCTGGATTTTATGGTTGATATGTCATTGACAGAGTTTCAAATGACATATTAGTAGTTACATAATTTCGTTTTATGTAATGAGATAACTTAATGTAAATTTGGTTTACATAATAAAGTTGAATATCTTTGTGATATTTCTGAAATGTTAATTAGTTTAACCATAATGTTCTCCATATATTTTTGTTTATGGAAAAATGTGATAATTAAATTATAAAAACTTCTAATTCATATTTGTATGTGATGATTATGAGCTTAGAAAATTTTCGATCATACGGCATGAATAATGGCGTTTTTGATAATTTAATTATATGAAAATATGCCTAATGTCCATTTTAAAAATATATAAATCTACATATGGCAATTAAAATGTGGTTGGTAATTCGTTTACCAATGAATAGCTTGATAGCGCTGGCTATGACACAAAGTGTCAGAAGATTCAGTTTCTTCTGAACAAGCGTGAAGTGTAAGAACACTCATCAGGTTCTAGGTCTCCTAGAATAGCAAAGATGGTACTACTAGTGAGCAGTATCGAGAAAACATAAAGGCATATCAAAAACGGTTCGAGAACGGATCGATCAACATGCTATACTTTGTCCTATTGCATCAATGACGATCTAGTGAGGAAATTGAAAGTTATCCCACTGTTGAGTACACATGAGATGAGCTTAGCATCAGGTTCGTCCAGATTCATTTCCTCATAAAGTTCCGAACCTAAAGTTGGTATTGCAAAAGGGAAAAGGCTAAGGGAAATTAAGAGATGCATATAGCACATGTGAAGTGTTATAACTGTGGAAACAAGGGACCCTCTACTCAGGATTGTCCTCAACCGATGGAGGTACCTTCTTTCACGATTGCTCCTAGATAATATGTGCTTTCAAGCATCAGTTGCCAATTGTGATCCTTAGTGGATTGTAGACACATGAGCAACCAAGCACATAGGACAGGATAGAGTTGATTTTGTGAGCTTTCATTGCTACTCGGTGGGTTCACAAATTGTCATTTTAGGTAATGATGATAAAGAAGATGGCCTTGAATTAAGTACATATCATCTGAAACTCGATGAAGGGATACGTCTCTTCTTCATAATACTCTCTATGCACCTAGGGTGCGATGTTCTCTTGTATCTTTTGTTTAAGAGATTAGTTTTCTCTTTAATTTTCATCTAGATGTCTTAGATATTGCATACAATGGCAATTTGTTTGGCCATGTCACATTGAAAGGTGTTTTCAGTGTTTTAGATGAAATAAGACATCTTCCTTCTTTGCCTCTTTTTCAATTCTATTTTAAGCATGCTCTACTTGACCATAAGGTTCAAGATGGAATTATCAAACTAGTTAAATATAGTCTTTTAAGGCCGACTCATTAGGGTTAAGATGCCAATGTGAGAGTCAAGTTTAGGCAGCAAAACAACTATAAAGTCTTTTAGTAAGGTTACTAGCCCATCGAATCTCTTAGTGTTCATTCACTGGAGACCTCTATGGGCCTATGAATGTGAAAGCACATCTTGAAGCGATATATTCGTGATGCAGGTATGTGTACCTATTATCTTACAGCTATTAGATACTTGATGTGTTCATATACTCTATAGCGGATGTAGCACTCAATTGGAATGAAATATTCAAGCCAATCGAGGTCGTAAATATCTTCTTCGTGAAATGAATTCTCGTAGTGTCAATTTTCTTAAGGGTAAGTTCCCAAGCTTTTGGTGAAATTTAAAAAGGATCTCAATTTGTATGAGTAACAACAAGACCTTCAACCATCTCTCGGTGAGGGGAAGGATTTGAATTCTCACTAAGTCACCAACGATGGTACACCTTCCTTATTCGATAGGAATGGTAATGTTTTGTTTGTTGAGGAGAATGAGATTCGTTCTCAATTTCCAAATGTTTAGGAGAGTTAGCCTGAGAATGAGGCTTATCCTCAATTTCTCATACCTGAATATACAGTTAGTTCACACGTTCAGGATCCCACCTCTAATGGAAAGTGCGAGTAATTTTCTCCTCGTGCTCAAGATCCCATACCTCTTAGAGAAAGAGAAAGGAATTCTTAGTCCCATACCTCTTAGAAAAAGGGGGAGGGATTTATCACCTAGATAGATTAATAATGAAGGTCCCAAGATCCAAAGGAGTGGGTATGGAAGAATTCCTCGACAATATTTCTAAGTTGAAGAGGATGTATTCCTATACACTTTCTTAGAAGTTGAGAAACCTACCTCTTATCAAGAGGTGATTACCTCTTATCAGGAGGTGATTGATTCACCAAATCACAAGTAGTGGATGGATGCCATGAGGGATGAGATGGACTCTGTGGCAAGAAAAAGTTTGAGAAGTTGTTGATCCTCCATCCCGACGCAAGTCTATAGAAGACAAATGAGTTTTCAAGATAAAACGTCAGGTAAATGGTTTAATCGATAAGTTCGGGCCTAACCACTCCTAGCCCTGGTTGCCCATTTGAACTTCGAGTTGTTCGAAATGGATGTAAAGACTGCTTTCCTCAATGGTAATTTTGAAGAAGAGATTTATATGGACTAACCCATTGGTTTTATATCAAAAGGACAAGAGAACAAAGTGTGTTGTCTTAAAAAGTTCCATACATGGTCTTAAGCAGTCTTCCAGAATTTGATACTTTAGATTCCATTGAGTCATAACTTAGTTTGGCTTATTTATGGGTTCAGAACACCATCATGTGTACGTTACAAGCTCAACATGGGGGATTGTGTTTCTTACCATCTATGTTAATGACATACTATTGGATGGGAACAACTTGGAGTTGATCGAAGCTACTTAAAAGTGGTTGTCCTATGTCTTCGAGACGAAGGACGTGCGTGAAGCTAGGTATGTCATAGAAGTGGAAATAATTCAAAACCGTCCCAAGATGCATGCATTAAAAGTTCTTGAAACAATTTTGGATTTATAATTCCGAATGCCTAGGTACTCCAGTTGAGATGGGTCTAGCCTTGAGTCTTAATCAATGGCCTAAAACAGATGATGAAATAGAGATAATGAACTATGTTAGTGTCGTAGGAAGCTTAATGTAAGCCATGTTATGTACATGGCCTAACATTTGCTTTGCAGTTGATTTAGTACGTCATTATCAAAGTAACCCGGGTTTTGCTAAGTGGTAAGCCATCAAGAGAGTCAAACACTACCCTCATGGTACTGATGACTTAGCCTTATGCTATCAATGGGAGACCTTAAGTCGAGAGGATACTTAAAGGTCGACTGAGCTGGTGACCCGGATAAGTCTAGGTCAACCTCAGAGCATGCTTTTAGTTTTGGTGGAAGAGTCATGTCATGGTGCAGTAAGAAGCAAAAATGCACAACAATATCAGCTATGGAGGCATATTGTATGTATGGTTACCATAGAGACAAAAAGCACTGCCATGAGGTATATATAGACTAACAAGGTGATTATGTTCCCTTGACTAAACCTTTTCCTAGTAATGCGTTCAAAGCTCATTTGTTGAGTCTAAGAATTCATAAGGTTTAGTACTAAGATGTGCCTTGTGATGGACATGTTTTCTTTGTGAATGAGCAAAATGCTCATGATTAATTGTTGCATGATAGGTATATTGAAATGTCACAGGCTTCTGATTGGCCTAGTTACACAGAAAATCGCCGTGACACTTGAGTAGCGGGTAGGATGAGACTAAATCATATTGGCTCTATGTGTGCAATATTGATTACTCTCACTGGAAGTGTATGAGTAAAATTAAGTAGTCGCCTTAGTGAGTCTAAGATGAGACTCGAGAGGGTCGAGTATGAAATAAGATTTCATATCAAAGCCTTAAAAGCCAAATCTTGAGTGTCAAGATTAACATTCAGTATGTTGATCTAGTGGCTCAAGTTAGATTTTTTGGGTGAAAATCTAGACGAATGATTCGCATGGCATAAAGAGTGACGTACATAGTTGAGTGGGAGTTATGGCATGACACACATTTCATACTGTGTGCGATTATAAGTTGATCTATATATAGAGTGACAATTGACATCCCTATCTCTTGTCACTGTGTGACCCTATGGACGGTAACCCTTTGACTTAAAGCTATGATAAGGGTCATGATGTATACGGTTCAGCAAATACACGTTAGGAAAATAGTTAAGCTGAGATGGAATTTCAT
This sequence comes from Carnegiea gigantea, assembly GCA_029747015.1. Classification (NCBI taxonomy): domain Eukaryota; kingdom Viridiplantae; phylum Streptophyta; class Magnoliopsida; order Caryophyllales; family Cactaceae; genus Carnegiea; species Carnegiea gigantea. The sequence continues at coordinate 10,189 of JAKOGI010002709.1, forward strand.
GAGTGTTTAAGGAAAAATCTATCCATCATCACCTTATTAACCTAGGCGATTATATTGAGTATATAATCATATGGCATAATGGGATTGTGCATACCACTGGTGGTGTTGAGGATGATTTGGGGTATCGTATTTCGTGAAAGTCTTATGTTAGTTAGATGGTGACTTAATATAACACTATTGGATACTTTCTGAATGCACACTCCATTCTCAGTATGCGGCGTAAAGAGATTAGTTGGGAGAGAAAAGTGTAACTTATGGTTTATGTGGCCGAGGGGGAGCTGTTGAGCGAAGTAACAATCACACTAATTGTCATATTAATTGGGCAGTTACAAAATGGTTAATTGTGTATTAATCATGCCCATTAAATCCCCACTGATCGTTACAGTTGCGTACTGTTATTTAAGGATTTAAAGCTTGATTCTAGGTGTTATAGAATCCGAAATAGATGATCCCCAGTTCTCTTCTTTCCTTTCATGTTAACCTAGCCATCAATTGGGCTCGGGTTTAGAGCGTGACATCTACGGTGATGCTAGTAGCCACCGTCAATCATAGTTCAGCGAATCGTGGGCAAACACCTAACAATGAGATCCCATTCTTCGGCGTTAAGGTATGTCCTTAATCTACCTACATTTTTAAACTTAGAAGTCTAATGATAATGTACATATAATCTATATAAAGCTCGTTTTCTTTTCTTTTCATTTCTTTTTTTAATGATATAGAATTAGAGGTTTTAGACAAATACAATTAAGATGACACTCAAGCAAATGCAAACCAAAATATAACAAAAGTTCATTTGATTTAACAAACTAATAGAGACATATTAACGACTAGCTTCAAGTTCAACCAATTTCTTTCCATACTATGACTAATTGGAACGCCTCTCTACACATATAGGCCTTGTTTGGTAAAGAGCTTTTTGGCCTCAAAAAGCTTCTTTTGTAGGTATCAGCTATTTGACTTGGGTCAAAAAGCTCTTTTGGTTATTTGGTTAGATAGCTTTTTGAATTAGCTTTTTGGGTACAAAAAGCTAATTTAGAAAAAGCTCTTTGCAAGAGCTTTTTCTATTAGCTTATTACTGTTTAATATTAAATTTACCATATTACCCATTTTCTTTTAACATAATTACATTTATGTTAGTTATATTACAAAAACTGTCCTCTTCATTTTCTCATTCCACGTTGTTTTGCTGCTGGGTTTCTTCTCCAACCCCTCCTCCTTCCAACTCAAAGAAAAGCCTTCTTTGAGGATTGTTCATCCAATAAGGTAATTTTTCAACCCCAAATGCTTATATTTTCATGTGTCTTTTTTAATTTTCGTTCTCCTTCTTTCTCCTTCAATAATTATTTTGTGGGTTGGATTTCTCATGGAATTGAAGGGATGGATTTAATCAAACTTTGATGGTTTATTGTTTTTATGTTATCGAATTTGTGTATTGAGGTTATATGATTCTAAGAACTCAGAGAAAATGAAATGTTTTCACAACGCACACCAAGTGCTCGATGAAATGCCTAAACCAATAATACTTTAGTTTTGCAAATTTAATATAATTGTCATCAAATCACAAAGTACAAATGAGCTTCTGCTGTGCCAAATAAGTGTTATATGTTGGATCACATTTCACTCTTATGTTCCAGAGTGTGTAGGAAATTTGAAACCTATTTTTCTTTTCTTTTTTTTTGAAAATATTGTTGCTTCAATTTAGTTCTAGTATAGTGAGAATGCTTGCATATAATGATGTACATAGATAAATCCTTCATCGTGGCCATGCTTTTTGGTGTCAAAATAGCAGTGCAGCTTTTTCTCTCTATAAATTTCACTATGTTTTTTTAATTAGTTAATTTATTTATTAGTTTTTGGATCATTCTAGTTTAAAATTTTCATTTTGGATTCATATTTTTTTTAGATGGCACCACCTAGAGGAGGGGATACGCAAAATAAACAAGAGGGTGAAGAGGGTCGTGCTAATTGGTCTAAAGAAGTTCTTCTCATATATTGTGATCTATGTAGTGAGCATGTTGAGAAGAGTAAGGGTAAGAAAGGAGGGACAATTTGTCAAAGGTTTCCATGGAAGCAAATAACAACAATCTTTCAAAAGAAAACCAATTTATTGTGGACTAGGGAACAACTAAAGAACAAGTACAACTGGATGAAGGCTAGATAGGGTTTATGGAAAAAATTAAAAGGAAGAGAAACTGGCTTAGGATGGGACCATGAAAAACGGACAATTGTAGCTAGTGATGAGTGGTGGGCTAAGAAGATTGAGGTTAGTTATATTTTTTAAACTTTTTTAATTTAATTGCTAATAACTTTGATATATATATATATATATATATATATATTTATTAATACTAGACATGAACGTTATAAGTATCTTGTTTTATATATATATATATATATATATATATATATATATATATATATATATATATGTATATATATATATATATATATATATATATATATATATGATGTATTTTTTTTATAGGAAGATGTCAAATTTAAGCCATTTCGAGATGAGGGAATTGAGCCAGAACTGGAATACAAAATAGACCGGTTATTTGGAGGTAGCGTAGCAACCGGAGAGGGTATAATGACTCCTAACATGGATCCTCCTTCTGACCATACACAAGAAGAGCGACAAGAAGCATACATCCCATCTCCACCAAACAATGAAAGCATTCATGATTTGGCATTTACTGTTGAGGATAATGCTGAGACAATTGATGCTAACTTAGACATGGGTGCTAGTGCATGGCAAGAGCTGTGGCGTGAAAGCTCCCCTATAGCTACTCCTTCTGGAATTCAAATGGCACAAAATGATGGAGGTCAAGTAAGAGGCAAGAGGCTATTTGAGGGTAATATTTCAGGAGCTAATAAGAGTGCAAAGACTGAAGGTGGTAAGAAAAGGGGATCAGCTGCCATGTTGTGTGAAAAGCTTGATACCTTACTAGAGTCCATAAATGAGAGGAACAAGAGAAAAGCATGTGCCGTTGAGCCTGCGCCTAGTCTTACTGATGCTTTGGCAAAGTTGCTTACTCTTGACCTTGAGACATCATTGTTTTCGTTTGCTTGTGCTCTTATGGAAGATCCGCGAAAGAGAATCACTCTAAATTGTTTGCCAACTGATCGTGCCATTAGCTGGATGAGATACTTATATGATGAGCATAACAAAAAATGAACTTTGTTCCTTAAACTCTTGTTAGATTAGCTACGAACTTAGCTAACTTGACTAGCTAGCATATGCATTGAAATGTTTAAATGATGGCTACTTTTGGTAAGTTGTAGTGTAGCGAGTAGCTAGCATATGCATTAAACTGCATAGCTGATGAGTATTTTTTGTGGATTGTAGTTTGTTGACTTCTAAACTACATTGGAAATATGAATTTGTATCTTTTGGTATGAACAATGAACATGTAACTTTTGGTCGAAATTGTGAACTTTGATTCCTACATTTTATAACATGCAGTTGTGCTCATATTCTGGATATGATTTCTTCCTTATCAAGCGGCTTGTATCTAAGTAGACTATGTGATACTAGTGTTACTTGCAGAAATGGATGACCAAGATATGGGTGAGCAAGTTATGCCATGGAGATATATTGATGATGACGATGACGATGATAGCAGTATGTTACATTATGCATTATTACATGAAACATGTGCATAAGGAACCTTGCATGACTTCTTATTTGTCTGGCGAGAAATGGATGAATGAACTATTAGATGGTCATGAAAAAAGGTGCTTCGACATGTTTAGAATGGATCAAATTACTTTCTGTCGTCTATCTGCTGATTTATAAAGCAAATATGGATTGAGGCCTTCAGATAGAATGTCAATTTTGGAGAAGGTTGGGTTGTTCATTTATATTCTTAGCAAAGGTGCTTCAAACAAAGATGCTCAAGAGCGCTTCCAACATTCTGGTGGAACCATTAGTAGAATGTTCAAAGAAGTTTTGGATGCAGTAGATGGTCTTTGTAAAGATATGCTCAAACCTAGAGACCCTAAATTTAAAGACATCCCACAACAAATTGTCAATGACAGTCAATATATGCCTCATTTCAAGGTAAGATTGTGTTTCATATTTATGTTCATTATTTGCAGTTAGATTCATCATATAACATTAATCTTGTAAATACTCTGTTTTAGGATTGCATTGGAGCTTTAGATGGAACACATATTGCTGTAACTGTTCCTGAGGATGACCAAATGCGTTACAGATGGATAAAAGGAATACCAACTATAAATGTCTTAGCGGTATGTGATTTTGATTTGCAATTTATATACGTATTAACTGGCTGGGAGGGATTAGCTCATGATGCACGAATCTTGTTATCTACAATGAGTAACCCAAGACTCAAATTTCCAAAGCCACCACCAGGTATTATTTTATATTTTTATTATTTATATTTTTTAAATTTGGTAATTATATATTTTATTGTACATTTAGGCAAATATTAATTATATATATTAATTATAGAATTTATTAATTATATATTTTAATGTACATTTAAACAAATATTATTTGGCTGACAAAGGTTATCCTGAACGAGAAGGAATTTTAACACCATATTGAAAGACAAGATATCATCAATCAGAGTTTCGTGGTGCAAATCCTAGAGGTTATAAGGAAATATTTAATCGGGCTCATTCATCTTTAAGAAGTTGCATTGAAAGGTCATTTGGTATTCTAAAGGCTAGATGGAAAATACTACGTTCTATGCCTCGATATTCAATTGAAGACCAAAACAGGGTGATATTGGCAACCTTTGCTTTGCATAATTTTATTAGAAGAAGTACAGCTCAAGATCCAGCTTTTCGAATCATTGATGGAGATCCAGATTTCATCCCTGCTGAGTCACTTCCTGATGTTGTCAATGATCCCTTAGAAGATGCCAGCTACTATTTCAGGACTCGAGAAATGTCAACTGTTCGTCACAATATTGCTTTAAGCTTAGTAGCTGCAAGACGACGTAGAATGTTCTAAATTACAATAGTAATTAGTTTAATTGAAATTTTGTATTAACATTGGATTTTTTGTTTTAGATTTTTTCGGTCGTTCTTTGGTCTTTTGGGATAAGAGTTGTGGAAGGTTATGATGTTTAAATTAATGATTTTAATTTTAAAGTTTTATTAGTATTTAAGAAATAATGTAGAGTAATTAGTATTTTGGGGTGTAGGTAGTTCTAAACGTTATTATGTTACAAAATTCAATTATTATCAAACATAAAATTAAAGTCAATTCAACAAAAATACTATGATAATAAACACCAAATTTGGGTGAAGGTATAATTGTAATTTTATATATTTCATAAGTCACAATCTATAATTCACAATTCATATTAAAAAGAAAAATAAAAATGCAATAAAAATAATTATGTTATTAAAAAAGTAATGAAATTCTGTTAAGGAACACAAGTGAAATTTCACCAAATAAGCTTGTTAAAAACAGCTAATTTTACCAAATATTTTTTTCAGAAACAGCTAATGTAATCAGCTAAGTCAAACGGCTAATCCAATCAGCTAACAGCTAACAGCCAATCCAATCAGCTAACAGCTAACAGCTAACAGCTGATTGCCAAACAGGACCATAGTTTGAGTGATAAATAAATTAAACTTATATTATAAAGTATATTTGAAGATATTTATAGGGCCATCTCAGATAAAACAAATCTTAACTATAGCCACATGAAACATGTAAAAAACATAAACTTTTACGAAGTAAAAAAAAAAGACAATATTAATCAATTTTATTGTTACTAAACCAAACAAAATATTCATTTAAATTGGGCTTACGCCACCATAGTGGCTAACTATAGCCTCTTATAATACTCAATCATCAAAATTAGAGTTTGCCGTAGGGGAGGGGGATACCTCATGATACTCTGAGGATTGAAACGGTACACAAGCCAATGCTTATATCGTGACCTCGAGTTTATAGATCCGGTACACATAACACGGCGAAACGAGAACTGTTTTACGATGTGCCAGTAGTAAAAAAAAGAGGAATTTTCGGAGGAAATAAATTACAAATATCTTTTTACTGCACCATCATCAAACTTAATAGTGATAATTTGTGGGGAAAGAGGAAGAAGCTCAACAGGGCATGGGCATTATCAAGAACCATACCAATGGTGAAAATTATTATCTACTGAATCATTCAAAGCTATTCACCCCTTCATTTTTCCAAAAGGAAAAAACAGAAGCTATTCACAAAATGTTGAAACGTGAAAATTAATTTTATCCCACATTGATAAAATTAAAAAATTTTGACATATATATAAATTTATGCGTTATCTCCCTCGTTATCAATTGATTTTAAGATAGAATCTTATTTTAAGGTATATACATTACTTACTATTTATGACCCAATTTATACAAAAAAAAATTAACACAAATCCCCCCCCCCCAAAAAAAAAAATTACTTCCCTTGAATGATTAAACTTGTGTAATCATTAATCACTGTATTACAAATCCAAAGAAAGCTGAAAATTACAACTTCAAATTTTATTGTCCCATAATTCATTGGAGGATGATGTTTCAGCCTTAGGCCAAACACTGACCTTCTCTTTCTCATACTTAGCGTACAAAGCACATGCTGCCGTCATGAAATAAACCTGCACAAACACAATCGCTGGTGTATGGTAATTTATGGCGCTCTTGCCCGTACCCAATTCCACCAGGAGCAACGCCGCCAGCCCTAGACCGGCGAGCCGGCCATTGAGCCGCTCCGAATAGGGGCTGAACCCAAAATCCACCTTCAGACCACCGGAAACAGGGTCTTTTAGCGGAACCGGAGGGAGAAAAACCCCTGAACCCGTGCCTGCCGCCTTCTTTGCCTTCCTCATCTTCCGGGCTTCGGCTTTCTTCCCGGACCGGTGCATGAGCCGGATCAGGTCGAGCCGGGACTCAAACCGACCGTCGGAGGGTTGCGGGTCGGGTGAACCGGGATCTGGGTCGCTGGTGGCCTTAGGGATGAAGGAGAGGTGGGGTAGAGTAGGTGGTTTTGGAGGGTGGAGGAAGAAGAGGGTCGGAGGAGAGAGAGAGATGGAGGAGTTTGGGAGGCGGAGGGAAGGTGATAGTGATGGTGATGGTGGTGGTGGCGCCATTGCGATTGGTGAGATGGTAATCTTAGAGAGAGGTGGCGGTGGCTGTTTGGGTTTGGGTCCTATGTTTTTCTTGTTATTTCTCGGGGTAACTTAGATGTTTGCGCTGGATATGGATAAGGAGCGGGGGGTGTGTGGAAAAATGAGGGCTTTACATTTATTTAAAAGTTTCGTTAGTTCAAATTTTTTTTGCCCGGGGGGGGGGGGGGGGGGGATGATATTAGCCCAACGTAAGTTCGGACTTACAAACTTGGGAAAAAAAAAAAAAAAAAACGGAGTTTCGCTGCGTCAAATTTGGTCGCTCAAATTATATAATATCTATAAAAATTTGGACAAAATAGTCATGATTGTACTCAAATTTTTTGATTGAATATCAAATGAGCTTAAATTTGAGTTAAAATTGTATCTAGATAATAAAAATAGAAAAAATTATACCTGATTTCAAATTTTAGACAAAATATTCATAACTGTACTCGACTTTTTTAATCTAGACCAATTCAAGTAATCAAACCAAAGAAACTTTTGTTAACCTCAAACTTGAGCTACCATATATAATAGTTGTTTTTTATAAAAAAATATCTATAACTCAACCTTAAAGTTGGGACTACTCATAGTCAACAAAAGAAATGTATTATTTTTGTCTAGCACTCTTGAAGTTGGTATTACAGGATCCAAAACTTGCAAAAACTAACCCGACTTAAACACTCAATCCGAATTTGTCGAAAATTTTGGATTTTGAACATAATTTTCTCCGCTTGAATCCGCCTGCTTGACTCCAACATTATATCCTAATTTTTTGATTTTCCTCTAATTTACTCTCCTTATCGAATAGTTTAAAGAGGCATATATAATTATTGCATCCCTTTACAAATTAAATAATAATAATTTTTTCCCCCTTCCTATTATCTGATAATAATATTGTACACTACGAAATGACAAAATGTTAAATATGGTATGGAATTGCATGAAATAACTATCTAATATTCAGAGAAATCAATTTAGAAAAAGACAAACATTAAAAATGCAAAAGTCATACCATTATAGTTTTAGTGAAATGAATATGTCTAATCATTTTTTAAACTAATTGCTTTATAATCTAAATTTTTGATGTTATAACTAAAAGATAATATCATGTATTTCTTTAATTCCATTTTGTTTGGTTTCTATTCTGACTAGCTTTGAACCATAATGTTAGTGGTAGGAAAAGGGCCGACTATTGGGTCAAACTTTTCCAACTCATTAATATGTTCTAGATGGGCTGACCCACAAATGATCTGACTGGCTATTAATCTTCTTTCAATATACGGATCGATCTACTCGACCCAAAGGAGCTCGATTATTTATCTGTCCATACATGACATTTACATATCACAATGAAAAAGATCCTTTATAATTTTTCCTTAAAATTTCATTAGCATGTGCGCATGCATTAATATTTGGAAGCCATGTGATCTCTTTATCTACCCTCACTTTGTCTTGCAAAAGTAATAGAGCATATGCCAATTTTCCTTTTGTCTCAGATGGACAAAGAGATAGCTCTTCCTATTCAATTCTCATGACCCATTTCATTCTAAAGATGTCCGATCCCCCCCCCCCCAACCCCTGCTTCCATTTATCACTCATCCTATTAAATTTTTCTCCCATTTCTCCATAGTTTTGTTCAAAGTTCACATGCCTCATCTCTTTCTCATTCTCATTCAGCCCTTGAAATCCCAAAAGAATCAATGTATGAATTTTTTATCCCCTTTAAATGTTGTTCCTATTTGAACTTATTTTTTGTGCAATTTTTGTAAGATTTTGTTGAAAATTTTTCTCTTTGGATTTAATGGAAGTCCCGAAAGTTCCACCATTATTTGTTCTTGTAAACAACTAAATTATATAGGGATTAATTTTCAACTGTATGTCCATTATTGACTTAAACCGCTTTTTGGCTGAGTTTAGGAATGAAACCTAATTGTTATGAAACTTGAATCTCAATTGTGTCTCTTGTCTTCCAAAGGAGACTAATTTTCTCCGTTTTGGTGTCCAAGTTTTGATGCTTATTGATCATCTCTGAAATTTTATATTGTGATGTATCCTTAGTTAAACAATTCTAATGCAATAGAATATGACAATGACACTTTATCATTTCACATTTCTGGTGAAGTAGAAGTTTCATTTTTTTTTATAATCTATAGTACATAGACACTTGACATTAGCTGAAATTTTGAAGCAACTAAAAACTGCATGCGTATTCATTATAAAAATTTCACAAAATGAGCTCAAAGTCTAATGCAAAATGATTTACTATCCCAAAAGAATGAGCAAGCAACGTCACTTAGTTTCTTACTTTTGGGATGGGGATGGGGGCGAGGGGATGGGAAGAACTCCAGTAGAGGCAATTCATAATTCAATGTCCTCACGTTTTGCCTTGACTTGGTTGATTATTAGTACTAGGTTTTGGCATTGTTCGCATTCTCTAGAGTCTTTCAGATTGTGCCTCTATTTCAATTCTGAAAGATGTTTATTAGTATATAAAAGAATGAGTCAAATAATTTTAAGGGAAAAAAATATACCTTCAAACTTGTAGAACTTATGAAATGTTGGCCATTCCACATATAAGAGGATGGTTGCAAACTGAAAACTTGGGAGGATAAGTTGAACCATGAGTACTTTGTCGACTTGTACTTCCATTTTGTGTTATAGCTATACCATAGGTACGCATTGATGATGGTCCAGGCATGACTTGTTCAGTTGTAAGAGTTCATTCAGGAATTACAGTTGGTATATCACGTTGACGGATATGCATATGAACTCTATCAGATCAATAATATCTCCACCATGACCTATCAAATAATATATTATCAACAGAATTAGTTCATGCAAATCAAAACCATAAGATTAAATATCACACACGCTTACATTTAGAAAGGATTGACTCTCATTGTTAAGAAACAACCCCATACCAAAGGGTTGGCCTATACCTTTACCTTTTTCTCTACCTCTACTTCTTCCATCACTAGCTGCAGTTTTCCCACCTCGCCCCTGTCCACCACTAGCTGCATTTTCCCCACTGCTGCTTGCTCCATCTATAACTACATTTTTTTTTTTTCACCTTTTCCTCTTCCTCTTTCCCTACCTCTTCCTCTTCCATGTTGGTTACCACCCCCTACTGCTAGAGCCTCTTGGTCCTTTTTTTTTTTGGTGGAGCTTCGTAGATGTAATGTGTGTCATAGACTCCTGTATAAAGTATTTATTAATTATTGGTCTAAGTGGACATACCACAATGTAAACAACATGTTCAATGAAAAATGGGGGTGGGGGGGGGGGAAAGCCTGATTTGATATTGTTGTATTCTTATAACCCTTTGCAACAAGTTCAGCTTGTCTGCACTTTGGGCATTTTATTTGTGTCCTAACTCTTGATAGTTTCGTAGTATTTTCTTCATTTGCACATCATCTTCTTTTCTTTTTGGGTCTTCCAGGCAACCTTTTGAATTCAGAAGGTTCAATGGATTGATGTTTTCCATTAAACCATAATTTGTAACCATTTCAAGGCATTATGAAGTAAGAGTATATCATTAACTGTGTAACTTTCTTATAACCACTGGCGGAGTTAGGGTTTAAATCTTGAGGTGTCAAACTATACTATACAATACAATTAATGTTTGTCTAAATTGCGCTCTAAGTTTTTAATATATTTTTTACCGTATTTTTTATGACACAAAATGTATATGCAAATAATACATATCTTAATTTAAGAAAAATAGTACAATTGCAGTTATATTAACTCAAACACGTGACTTACACCCTACCCAAGCAACATGCAAGAGCCTCACATCACTTGAGCACTGACCGCTTCCTACTTTTTATGCAAACTAAATAATACATAGGCAAACAATATGCCTCTTATTTTAAAAAGAGCCACAAAATTGCAATTGTAATTACTTGAACACATGACCCACCCCTTACACAGGAAACATCCAAGTGCATCATATCACTAGAACAGTGGCCGCTTCTTGCTTTATATGCAAATTAAATAATATATATACCGTTTTTGTTTTTGTTCTAGAAATTCTGATATTTAAAATTTTCTCCCTAAAAAGTTGGGGTGTCAATTGACACCTCTTGCACCCACATAGCTCCCCCCATGCCTATAAGATGGATCTACATACTCTTTAGGCTTGTAATTGAGTTTAACAATTGCTATGACACATGCATGAGCACAGGGATCCCGCTTAAACTCCAATTCTTACGTGGACATGTCCTTGATTGAATGTCAACAATGAAAGAGTCAAGCAATCCTTTGACCCCGGTGCATTGTACTTGTCTTATGTGTATACCAATTCATCCCTTTGTTTTTATTCAACTCTAGTTTGGCTTATGGCCTTGGCATCAAATATCCATGACACTTCTCTATAAGATCTTATTGGCTTGTAATTCTTCTAATTACATATGTCCGAATACCCTCTAACATGGTAACAATAGGTTTGCCTCTCATTGCAATATTGCACTAGTAAAAGATTCATAATAATTGTTGTCTACCACATCATTTTTCTATTTATCATCAAAATATGCACCACACTAGTGTTTGGGATGAGTGTGGCATACAAAGTCAATGGCTACCATGTTCAAGTGACTACTAATTATTAGCAAAATTAGGGTTTATATCATATTATAGTGACTAAACCACTTTTAACATTCTCTTTTTTTTTTCAAGTCAAAAAATAGTGGCAATAAATTGTTCATTTATACTTGAAAATTTTATATAAGCATGAGAGCTTGCAAAACATTCCGTATGTTTATTAGAAGTGATAGTGATGTGATTTCCATCTCCAAGCTCTAAGTCTTCCCTTAAAAGTGACAAAAACAAACTCCAAAATGAGTACTTTCTAATTCCACGACAACCTAAGCTATAGGGTACATATTGTTGTTGGTATCCTTACCGATAGCAGTCAATAATTGGCCTTTGGTCATTCCCTTCAAGAAACAACCATCTATACTCATTATTGGCCTATAGTGCTTAAACCAATCTTTTAATATTTTGAGGCAGACATAAAATCTTTGAAATATCCTGGATGAATTTTCATGTTCTTCATCACATAGTAGTTTGATGGTACTACTTGGGTTAGATCTCTGGAGTTCATTTGTGTAATCCTCAAGTTGGTTAAATTGGACCATGAAAGAACCTTCATAAACTTCCATAGCCAACTTCTTTGCATTTTCCACTGTTGTAAACTCACTGCATGGCCTGATTCATCTTCATAAGTTGCATAGGATCTTTAGCAGTCATAATGCTCTTCATCTTTCATCCAAACTTCCTTGCAATCCATCTATATGATACTTGCTTATTTTTTGTGACTTTTCCACATGTATGCTAGCATAGATGTCATGAAATTTGCCAAGGTTTCTTTGAACACATTTCAGATGCCTATAAGTACAAACTGCACCAGAGCACACACTTTGCTTACAAAATTTTCTTTGTAGATCTTGAAATTGAATTCCATAACTTTGTGCAATAGTATAATTTACTATTGCTCATCTCAATATTTCCTTTGACTCTAATCTGTCTCTAACTTGTTTGTCAGCACTTGATGATTGAATTGAGGATATTTTCTTCTCCCAGGTAATTCCTCGTCACTACTATTTGTTGGAGAATGTGGATTTTATCAACATCTATCTCTTTATATAAATTGGCCATCCTAATCTCATATTCTTCTTCTATGCACCTCTTATACTCTAGCACTAAGTTGATGTGATATCCAGATTTCTTTCTCAATTTCTTGCAAGCATATTATTACTTGCACTAGTTGTTCATCAACATCACTAGTAATTACTTTTGAGTACCAAGAAATGTGGTACCCATATTATCTTCATCTACAGAATCAAGTTTGTAAATGTCTTCGGCAAATTCATCAACACCCTCATTTTGACATGCCACAAGTTGATTTCTTCATCCCTGTAAGATCAATCTCAAATATGTCACCACCGTTCAAATTTTCTATAGCAATGAAAATGATATCTAGGCTCTGTTGAATCATGTTGTTGAAAAAAAAAAATCATCATGAGCATGCTTATGCTCAACAAAAATTTTCATTAATTCACACTTTTTGGCATATCCACACATTTCACAGATGGATTCATCACTTGTCAATAGCATAAGGCCATCACTTGCATTGATTTTTTGGGTACTTTATAATATAATACAACATATTCGTTGCATCCCAATTTTTATAGTAGCTCTCTGAGTTCAAACATTGATACTTCGTCAACATCAACATCTTTTTGAACTGTATGGTGACCCCTTTTTATGAAATCTCACCATGTCTCTGCAATCTCACCATCTTTTTGAACTATATGACAACCCCCTTTGTATAAAATTTTGATTATCAATACCTGAAATAATGACAAATTAGAACATAGAGAATTAATCCCAATTAAACAACATTCCTTGGGTAAAATTTGAAAGCCAAGCCTAGTGATTGCACAGAAAAATTCATGATACACTAATTAAACATAAACACTTAATCAAACGTATCATAATTGCCTTGAAAATACAAACAAGATCAATTATTACTACCTTTTTATCAAGGAACCAAAAAGCAGTTGTTCTAATGTGATGTAATTTGCTTCTCCAAGTTTATTGAATTTCAACGATGCAACACTTCTTATTTTGCTTCTCCAATACCTACTTCATGCCATTTCTCCCAACAAGTTATGATGCAACGAGTCCTCTCTACTTAGATGCAATCAAATATGATGCAAGATCCATCTTTCCATGACGACCCTTGATTTGTTTCGACGATAAGGACTTCTTTTTTTGAGAAAATTTTTAACTGCAAAAATACTTTTATTTTTCTAGGGTTTGATGGTAGAAGATTAAAGAGGAAACAAGCCCATATGTTGTGTTCCATGCACCAGTCCATCAACCCATAAATATTGTCGTGGACCATAAAATAGGAGTTGAGTGATTTATGTGTTCCTTTTTAAAGTTCAATGATTATTATGTACTTTAGGTACAGTTTGATAATTTTTAAAATTTTTTTGCAAAGAAAAATAATTTACAGAAAAGGCACTCTAAATACGTTGGGTCGACCCAAAACCCACAAAGTTCAAATACGCCTGCCAATATTATAGCCAAACTCGAAATACACCCTATCAGTATTTTACCCGAATTTGAATATACCTTGTTCATATTTAATTCGTCCATCCGAATTGACAAACCTAATGATATCCAAAAATTCTAGCATAAAATATACAATCTTGCTATCTTACTTGAAGATGTAGTGGTTAAAGATAACAAAAAATAATACTGATTTACCCCAATTCAATAAACTTATATATCAATCTCTTCTCCCCCTCTAGTTTAAAATATCAGGTCAATTTCTGATTCATATTACCATGTTAAGTTAAATCCTATAAGGCCAAAGACCTATCTGTCTAGTGGCCTTCTTACCACCTGTTCACCAGCACAACTATAATTTGAATCATGATGGCCTTCATTATCGTTACTTAGGAAATTGGGAAGTGGCTAACGAGCCTTTGAGTTTGTACTTTCTTCATTCCTTCTACCCTATGTAACTCTACTGTGCTATCCATGAATAGTGTGATGACTCTAACTTACTCTTATAACCTAAAAAAGAAAGTTGGATTCTGTAGAGATGATTCCATCATATCACAATTGACCTAACCATAAATTAAAGCCTCCAAAGAAGTATACATACATGTGAGATGCATCTGGCAATTCATGTAGATAGGGGTGGATTACCTTAGAGACACTGGGGTCTTAGGTACTTGATCATCGTTCTTGTTAATTTGAATATCATACAAAAGCTATTAAATTTTTTAAAGGGAACATCCATAGAAATCAAGAAGTATGTATAAATTATGTGCATGGCATACAGATACTTAATTGCAAAATATGACATTAATGCTCTAGGCATGTTGAAGTCTTCTTAGACCCAGAACAACTGCATGCTACGTGCATAGCAACTTCATGATGATACCTACTTTTTCCACTTGTGGAAGACGAGTGCATTCCTAGGGTCCTTCAAGTTAGTTCTTTTACTAAAATGATTATAAAAATCATTTCAAAATATTCTCTCATTCCTTTTTTTCTTTAAAACTTTGAAAGTGTAAAGCATCAGATTGAGACTAGGCAAAAGACATGTTTTCCTTCCAGTACCGATAGCAGAGGATAGACCATTGGGTTGACACACTCCCTTGCAATATAACCATGGATTCCAAACGTGGCTGGACCATGACGAAATGGCCGCATTGGAAAGGTTTTAGAGTTAGGCGAACCCTGTTTTTATGCCGCGATAGCCGCGATATGGAATGTGATTGCCGTATTAGAGCAATTTTGCCGTGCCACCACCGAAACCAAAATCACGACCGAAACCGTATTTTGAATCCTTGAATATAACACATAAGCATCAAAGTCAAGTTTGAGTTTTCAAGTGATTAGCACCAAATAAGGGAGTTTAGTTAGTGATATCCCCTTTGCCCAAAATGACCATGAATTCAGATTTAACTGGTTTTCCCTATATTAGTTTACAGTGTTGTCCTTGTCCAAAATTTATAAAAAAGAATTCATCAGAAAGCTTGAAGAGTCTATCTTGAGAGTATGCTAATGCATTTGGCTTAAGGTAAGTTTTTAGTAGTGATTTGTACCAATTTTTCAAGACTAATGACACTGCCTAGAAATTTTAGTTTTTAACTCTAAGTTTCCTTGAACATTTGAGGCACTTATCTATGTCCAATAATTACATAATGCATATGGTTGGAAAGATATTTGAGTCTATTTTCTAGACATATTTTCAAAGTTCCAAACATTATATAGAGAGAGAGCACATAAGTAACTATCCTAGAATTTCAGTAAACGATAATGTTGAGTATTTGCTTAGTATGAAGGACTTATAGTTGTGACCTCACATGCTGGTAATTCTGTATTCACCAAGAAACAGATCCAAAGTGGCATAACTCCCATTAGACGTGTATAATTCTATAAAACCTTCTTAGAAGCTAGGTAAAACGTCCAGAAAATCCCAACTCATTAGTCTTGTAATTATCATTAGAAGTTGAAATTTATCTTCTTTAGATAATCGATTGGACTCTTACTAGTCCACTTGCTCTACTTTGTAACAACTAATTTTTATGAGTTTGGGTATTTAAAGATTCATTTCCCCATTGTAATTCTCAGATTTAAAAGATTTGGAATATTAATGAATTGAATGGTAAAAGCCTTTCTCTCTCCAAAAATCTCTTTAATCTTTAGTTCTTTGTGAGTGGTGATTAATAGTCTTCTCTTTAGGATTTATCTTTGGAGTCATTTGTCTTTAGGAGAGAGATTTGATTATCAGTTTTTATCATCTTTTGGTTATTATTCTCAGGCTTCAATCTTGCAATCTCATTGATTGTTTGAGGTTAATTCTAAAGAGAAACTAACCTTGGTAATCTTGGTTGCTTGTTGAATAGCGATATTGGACTTGGGGATTCATCCTTATAAAGTTTCTATAAGAGGTTCCCATGTATATCAAATTGGTATCATCCACATTTGGTAGTTTTCTTATCCTAAAACCTTCATCCTTCATGCCCAATTTCATCCCTAAAATACCTACACTTTACTCTCACTTAAAAACCTTCACTTTCTTCTTGCTTTAATCATCCTCGTAGTCAACAAAGAACCCCAGCCCTAGACACATATCCTCCCCTAAACATAATGCAAAACTCTATAAAATTGGCTAACACCATAAAAATTACCCCTCCTCGCCAAAAAAATCATCGAGTGCTTTCTAAGCATTTGGCATGGTCTGCCCGTGCTCCTTCGCATGCCTTTGCCAATAGTTTGTAATCATTGTTTCATTTCTAAAAACTTTGTATGACCTGCCCATGCTTCTTAACATGCATGTGCCCCAAGAACACCAGTGCCACCTTCCTCCACACATTCTCTACTCCTTCCACCCCTTGTTTCATTTAGACCATGGAAGATGAGACCATACTTGAACTCTAAGCTCAAGTAAGGAAGCTCAAAAAGAAAATGGCACAAGTGAAGAAGGCCATAAAAGAACCACTTTAAAGGTTGTTGGTTTGAGATGGGTTAAAACACTTGAAGATTATTTTGACTCCAAAGGATGTTTTTATGAAGAGAGTTTCCTCATAGCTATCTAAAAACTCAAATGGCATACTGTTGGTTGATTTCAACACCTTAGAAGGGAAAGAGCTTTTAAGGGAAAACCTAGAATTAAGACTTAGAGATAGCTCAAGTCATATATAAATGTGATATTCTATTGCAATCTACTCTTTCAAGAAGAATTCTTAAAAGGAGAACCCATTGTTGTGTAAGAGGAAATCAAGATTCAAGGAAAGCTCTTAGAAAAGTAGGAGCCTACTTCTATTTAAGAGGAGGCCAAGGAAGAAAACAAGATCAAGATCTTGAAGAGAAAGATAATGAGTCAAAATCCACAATGGAAGTTGGACTACCCATTGTTTTACATGCTCATTCTTATTCATTTCATTGTGTCAATTTGAGAATTAAGGTAAGCATCACTAAACTAGTCTATTTTCATTTTCAATGAGCAAGCTTAAAAATGAGGCTATGCATGGTATATCACCTATGTATGTTTGCTATGGTAGACCATGGTAGTTTGATTGTTATGTGAGTCATGATGGTCATGATACATTCACACACAAACACTAAGTTCAAGGCTTAACATTGGCTCCTGTGCCCCTGTCGCACAAAAACAAACCTAGAGAGAGGAGTGAAACAAGCCGCTTCATTGGTGAAACAAAGGAGGAGAGAACCATTGGTAATAGGAAACCTTTAATTGCCTTATTCTTGCTTGAACCAAACAAGTGAAAATAGCAAAACTGAGCTCAACCACCCTTGAATGGTTTTGAGGATGTAGATTCATTTTCCATTGGTCAATTTTGTAATGAAGCCTTTCGTGGTGCATTACCCATTGACAATTGTGATCCATTTCTTGAATGTGAGCCTCTACAATCTAAGCTTATGGGTGATAAAGAACTCTCTTTTAATTTGAGTCGTGATGAGTACATTAGGGTACTTAATAAGCTTGTGGATGCCAAAACATGTGTATTTGGATGCTGGCTAAAGGTTTCCACAATAAGCTTCAAAAATTCCTGGGTTTTCAAGAAAAAAAGGAACTCTTAGCACATTGGAGTTTTTAAAGTTCAAGGGGTACTGCATATTCCGAAGATTGATATCCTCAGATTTCAACGGTAGTGATTTGGGGGAAAATCCTGTCCAAAAAAGGGAGTTTGATGGCGCTAAATAAGGAAGTTTAGTTCATGATTACCCCACTTTATCCAAAATGACTATGAATCCAAAATTTTTACCAATTTTTCTCTTATTAGTTTATGGTGTTACTGTCATATGAAATTTATAAAAAAAGTGTCATCAGAAAGGTTGAAGTGTCTAATTTGAGGATATTTAATACATTTAGTTTAAAGTTATTTTTTAGTAGTGATTTGTGTCAAGTTTTCAAAACTCCCGAAATCACACATAGAGTCAAGTTTTTAGCTTTAATTTCCATGACCAATTGAGGCACTTATCTATGTTTAATAATTGCATAATGGCTATGATTGGAAAAGTATTTAAGTTTATTCTCTAGCCATGTAATTTTTAGAGTTCCAAAGTTATATAAAGAGCGACATAGCACCAAAATTTATAAACTACCTTGGAATTTAACAAATGACAGATTTGAGTATTTGTTTAATTTGAGGGACTTGCAACTATGACCTTTGGAGTTCCTCATATGAGATAATTAGCTATTCACCAAGGAAATACTCCAGGTGACAATGGATAAGTATAATTCTCTAGAAACTTCTTAGAAGATGCGGAAAACATCCAGAAAATTCAAGCTCATTAGTCTCAAAACTAACTTTAGAATTTGGAATTTAGTTTCTTTAGATAATTTGTTGGACTCTTCTTGGTCCACTTGCCTCGCTTCATAATAACTAATATTTTCCAATTTGGGTGTTTAAAGATCCATTCTCCCTTGTGATTCTCATATTTGGAAGATTCAGATGATTAATGAATTGAATGGCAAGGGGCATTTTTATCTCCAAAAATCTCTTTAACCTTTAGCATATTGTGAGTAGTGATTAAGAGTCTTCTCTTTGAGATTAGTTTTTTGTGGCATTTGCCTTTAGGAGAGAGATTTCCACTCCAAAAAAGGAGCATGCTTCCGCACTTAATATTGCATTTACCCATGCCTATAGGTGAAGACGGAGGCCTTTGTCACGCGTAGGCTAAGTGTGGATAGGGAAATAGTGAGGAAAGTTTTGCCACGTCTATCAAGCACGGTAGTGGATTACTCGTCCACACTTACATGTGTAGCAGCGATAGTCACTTGCGACGCTTACAGGTGTGAAGGGGTCCCCTCGCATATTATGCATGGTTAAATAAGCTTCCTTCTACAGTCTTAGGAGTTAGGAGATTACACGCAAAAGGAAAAGAATTTTCCACTCTATGCTTATAGCTGTGGTTACTTCTCAAATTAAAATGAATTAATTCACCACAAATAATTAGACTTTTCTTTTTTGTAGTCCCATAGTCATAATTTGCTTGTGCTTAGATAATTATAACAACTATTTGTGCAAGAATGAATACTACTTTCTGAGCCAAAAAAAAAAAGATATAAATATATTGATAATCACATTTCATTCAAACCACTATTCATTCCTTACAATATAAAATATGAGGAAAAAAATGTTAGGTATACTTATAATCAAATTACAAAATTTTTTTTTCTAACTTCTTCGAAGATAACTTTGAAATGGTATAAATATACTTGAATTCTATCCACGTCTTTCAGTCTTAAGAAAAAGGGACAATCATATCTAGAAGATGTAATCCACTTACTATTGCCCTTATATTTGGACTTTAAGCTGAATGATGGCGGCTAAACATCCAGCTTCATCCATTTAATCTCCATAAACAAGTTAGTGCGACTGTACATAATTCACAATAGACAAATAACAACAAATTAAGTCATGACATAAGCTTAAAGTGTTACATCTATGCTTATATTTAAGACTCGATGTTGGGTCCATGAAACTTAAAATACCCAAAAGAGTAGACATTGAAGAAAGAAAATGTAGAAAAAACAGGGGAGACGGGAGATATTTACCTTGCCATTAGCTTAAATTGAACAGCTGACAGTAATAATGGGGTCTTGGGTAAGAGACATCTTGCTATTTTCGGCCACCAAGTTCACTGAGTAAGAGCAGGAAGTGGAGCATAATTGGCAAAGATGAAACAAACTACATCAAAAGGAAACAAATGGTATGATTGGGGATTCCTAATGAGTCTCCTACAGTTCTAATTCTTTTTATTCCCCTACCAATGCTTTGACACATTAATATTCAGGTCATTAAAATCAAAAAGAGGAAAGATTTTTGCTATCCAAGGTCTGGCATCTAGATGCATACTTGAGTTATGACTGGGAATCGTTGGCTTGTAGCCAAGTCCTAGTTGCATGGCAGTTCGAGTGCCTTGACCCAATAGGCAACTTCAGGTTTCATGTTGGAAAATTCACGTTTGAAATAAACAGTAGTATTATGATGATGTGCTTGCTTCTGACAAGTTAATACATTAAGTCCTGGGTCATTCGTAAATAGCTCAAACCCAAGTGAACATATCGCCCCCGATGTAATCACTTCTACTGCTAAAATGCAAATAAACAAACAACCTTCAAAACCCAACTACCATTAGAATGCCATTATTTACATAACACAAGAGTGCGACTTACTTGAACAAAAAACTAGTCTTGGGTCTAGTGCTGTAGCTCTATTCACAAATCCACTGCCCAGATCAAAGGGAGTTGTACGAGACTCGTTCACAATTGGCTTGGAATAAGCACGCCGAGCCATTATTTTCCGTGTCATGAGATAAGACTATCGTTGAAAGGGAAGACGCAATAGTTGCTGGACTAAAAGTTGGGAATTTCTTCATGATTACTGCGACAAGTCCTGCAAATTGTTCCCGACATTGTAGCAAATTTCTTAGCTTCATAGTTCACATCCATTGTAAATACAATCAATGGCGCAGCCACCGTGGTGTCAGTGGTGTCACCCAACACCCCTCTAAAAAAAAAAGGTATGTGTTAGAAAATTTAAAAAATTAGAAGTCCATATGTACCTGATGCATAAAAGAGATACACGAAATCCCTCTTGGCTCAGTGATCTGGGCGCCCAAGTAGTTATGTTCGTTGTCTTTGATGTCGCAGGCTCAAATCTTGCAGCCTTCCCTTTGCGTTTTTTTTCCCTTTTTTTTAACTTATGCCTTGAAAACACTGGGGTAAACCACCCCCTTCGTATTCTGCTTTATCTGTTCGACTGTTGGTAGATTTGCACTGGCCACTTGCTACCCAAAACACCAACCCCCCCAACCAACACACTAGGCTACCAAAGCACAGCCCACCTCCCGCCGGTCATCGGTGACCATTCCCACGTTGAGTCGTCTCCCGACAGTGAGCACAAGGCCCACCCGCGGCCTTAACTCTCTCTCTCTAGATTTGTGAGTTCTCCTTTTACTAATACTAGTTTAAATGTTTAATTGACTTGAATTTGTTACTTAATTCTTCAATTTGTAGATTAATAAGTTTTTATTATTTGATTTATGATTTGTTTATCAATTTCAATTCCAAATTTGTTTAATTTATAGGTTTAATTTCAATTCTAGGTTAAATATCAATTTATAGATTAGTTTGTTGTATTCTTTAATTTGTCAGTTTATTTATCAATTTCAATTCCAAATTGTTTTAATTTATAGGTTTCATTTCAATTATAGGTTAATTCTTAATTTGTAGATTACTTTGTTTTTATAGCTTAATTTGTGAGTTTATTTGCCAATTTCAATTCAAAATTTGTTTAATTGTATATGTTTAATTTCAATACTAGGTAAAAATGCAAAGATATTTCAAAAAGATAGCTAAAGAATCCTCGTCATTACCTTCAAGTTCGAAATCCAAAAATTCACCATCGAACGAAGAAGGTGGAAACAATATCACTCAACGACAACCACCATCTTGTGGTATAAATATCAATTCCATTCCCTCATCTATTGATTTTACATCACCTTCAAAATATGAGGTCTCTTCGAGGATAATTAGATTAGATGTAGTGTAATTGTTATTTAATTTAGTTTATGACTATTGTTGAATTTTATATTGTGTGTTATTAATTCCGACACCCCTCTCCAAGTTTTCTGGCTTCGCCACTGAATACAATAGACGTTAAAGCACAGTACCTATATTTGAAGCATCCTAATTCCCACAACCTAAGCCTCTCTTTCATGTCATAGCCATTGGCGATGTGTATCATAAATGATTCCTATAATAATATAAGAAGTAAGGAACATCAACCTCAAGAAGGAGCACATTGGTATGGAAATTAAGCAAACATGCCTCAGGCATTTCATCGAACAAGTTCTTCCACTAGTGTTGTAGAGATATGAGAACTATCAAATACCAAAATTTACAACTAATCCAAACGCCAAACTAGTTAGTTACCAGATACCCAGATTCCAAAACAGGAATTAAAAAAATAGAAAAAATACATCAAATAGGTTGGGATTTTTTTTTGGGGGAGGAAAGAGAATACCTTGAAGAATTGACAAAGCGTTCAAATGCAAAGACTTGGCTATGCATCCGAACAACTACATCCCGAAATTGCTTAATCATGAACAGCATTGAAAATAGAGAGATAACAGAGAAAGAGAAAGAGAAAGAGAAAGCAGACATATCTTAGTGTTGACTAACCTAGTTGCTCAAATTTGCCTTAGCATCTCCGCAAGTTCGACCGAGTTTGGCCTCTTTGAATCAGCAATTGCAGATTAACAGATGACGGTTCTGTGTGGTGAAGTCTAGAATCCCTAATATATGGGTTTGATGGGTGTGTGAATTAAAGAAATGAGACAAAGGTGATGAGTAATCTAGCGATGAAAGTTCAATAAATAAAAAAGGAACTCAACCTTTTTATTTATTTTCTTTTTTAGCAAATTAAATTATTGTACCTAGCCTATTTATTAAAAGTTTTATTTAAAAAAAAGGTTGCCATGCTTAATATCCGTGGGAGCAGACTCCCTATTAAGGAGACAGGATCACCACACTTAATATGTATGTGTATACTCCTACAAGATGCTCCTACTCTTATAAGAGTGGGTATATTTTTCCTATACTTATTTTGCATGGAGACAACTCTAGACTCTTAATTCTGTTATTCCTATCGTGGCAATTACTTATGTGGGCTTAGGTAAGTGCAGAAGCATGAACATTTTCTTGTAGTGTTGGTGAGGATTTTTATCCATCCTTTTTGGTTCTCATTCCTAGGTTTCAATCTTTCTATTTAATTGATTGCTTGAGATTGATTCCAAGTAGACACTAATTCTAGTGTCTCAGTTGATTGTTTATTTTAAGATCTTCGGAATTGAGGATTCATTTAACCCAAAGTAGGCTCAGGTTTAGTAACAGGTCACCAGGCTTGTGCCATTGTAGGAAACAATTTAACAGATCGATGGCCCTACTGTTTTTCAGTCAGTTAAAGGCAGATGGGAAGATCTTCCTGATCGTTTTTAGAATATAATTTTTTCTGGAATCTTTAAACCTTAGCGGTGTTTATCCATCCCTCCATTATAAAAGGAGCTTCTCCTAACCTCCTCCCTCAAAGGACATCAACACATAATAATCTTCTCTTCATGCTAGAAAAACTGCCCTTTCTATAACTTTCTTCTTTTTTCTGCCTTTTTGTTAGAGTTAAGAAATCTCTCACACTGCTCTCAAGTCGATGTGTGTCGTAGTTTTGATTTCAAGTCCTCAATGGTTCAGTGTCTCTAAATTTATATTTATATACATTCCATGTTTTCTTCTTGTTTAGGTTTATTGCTCCTTCATATGAAGAATTATTAAATTATTTGTACATAATGTCATAGTTATAATATGTGTAAGATCTCAAGTTGGACTCTTGCTTATTTAAAATATTGCCTGGATAGGAAGCAAGATCTTAATTGATTTTGATATTAACAAATCGTTGAAGTGTTAACACTAGCTTCACTAAATAAGTGCAGTCTAAAGGTTCTATAAGAGTTGGAGAAAATGCATTGAATGTACCATCAAGCTAAGGGAAGAAAATCTTTTATTAGTGGATACATACTTGGTAAAATCATAAAGCATATTCTTACATCTCATTTAAATATCTTGTTTTTTTCCAAATTATTATGCTTAGTTTGAAAAGTATATCTTACAAAGTCATTCTTATCAATCAAAGATCATGAAATTGGCGAATAAACAAAATGAGCTTTTATAAATGCCAAGAATGTCTATGAATCAAGCCTTTCTGAAATGGAGCAAGATTTAAATCCAATCCTTTACAAGGAAAGAAGATCAAAGTCACAAGCCATAAAAGGAAGGTGATGAAGGCGGTTAGTGCACACTAAATCATAGGATCTAAAGTTGGAAGAATGACTGGCAAGATTAGCTCCAGCGAGATACGAAGATTCACATCTATATACAGTGAAGACCAAAAACCAGTGAAGTCAAGAAATTACAATGAGCCAACTTGAATTAATGAATTATCTCTTCACCATTACATGAGCATTTACTTACTCTTAGTCTATTTGAAGTTGTAAGAAAGGAAGTAATTGGGTTACTATCATGTCTAATGAGGTGTGAAGGAGTGCCACAAAAAGAGAATGCTCTTTGAGTGACTTGTCAAATGGTTAAGTGAACAACCTTTGTAAGGTATGTACTTAGGGGACTAATGAAGAATCATTCAATGCTAAAGGAAGGACCCTTAGACCGTGACTAACCCAACATCTTGAAATTGGGTCAATATCATTAATATATCATTGTGTCTTATCCCAATTATATTTTGTACTATATTCGTGTTAAGCTATGGTTAGTAGAGTTAGTACCTCACTCCAAGGCACTAAAATTTTGAAAAAGGATCACCCTATTCACCCCAAGGATGTGTAAAACCCTGAGAATTTATATGCTTTTTGGATTGAGTTATTTGTGAAGTTTCGAGGACAAAACTTCTTTTAAGGGAGTAGAATATAGAACCCCCCGAAATTTATATCTATAATCCTTGGAGAAGGTCTTGATCCTTAGTCACTTGAGCTCAAAGGTAATTTTAGAGCGGTCCTTCATTTGGTTAGGATTTCGAGCCGAGCCCATTTTTCATAGGCTTTTGATGAAGAATTATTATTTTCAAATTTAAGTTTGAATTAATAAATTATAAAACAAAATTTTGAATTTTTGAAATATAAATTTTATTTGAGAAATTCAGATTTTATTATTTAGAGTTCTCTCTCAAAAGTTCAAATTTTAAAGATTTTTAATTAGGAGGTATTTATTTTGTGGTTGGGATGTTAAAAATCCCTTAATATTCAAAATTTTCAAAACCCTGGCCAGATATCCTTTTTTCCCCCCGCTTTGAGCATGCAGTTGTGGGTTCATAAAAAAATAAATAAATAAATTTGAAGCCTTATTTCTTATGTGAAAAGCTCCCCCATCAACTCTAATTTCACTTCTCTCTCTCCCCCACAACCCTAACACCCACTCTCCCTCTCCCTTTCAGCCACCACCACCATCACCACCACCAATAGTAGGTGGCCGCCACCAGCACTAGGCCACTGGCACCCACCGTGCTGTACACCAAAGCCACTAAGCCTCCTTCCTTCTTGATCTTTAGGTGAGAAAGTTTAGGTTTTTTTTGAGTGTTTGAGTTTAAAATCTTTATGCCCTTAAAGAATTGCTTTTTTTAGCAATTTCACTGAGTTTTGTAGACTCTAAACACTTGTTTTTCATATTGAAGTATGATTCTCAAATTTTGGGGTGGTTTAAAGGCATACAAACAAGCATATCATCTCTCACTCTTATATTCAAGGTAAATAGAAAACTTTCTCCTCAAAACCTGTTTTGAAAGTGGGCTTGGATAGGTTTTATTAACTTTATAGTTGGTATTGATGATTAGGAATAGTTTTAGATTGATTTGGGTGAGTTTAGTTCTACGAAAAATGTGATATTCATGCATGAGATTTAGGATTAGTCAGCATCAGAAACTATCCTGCAATGCACTGACTTTAGTGATTAAACTGCTTTTATGTACTGTTCCGAAAATCATGAAAAAATTATGAATGTAGATCTATGACTATTTTCATAAGAATTTTGAATCGTGAATTTTGGGTTTGAAACAAGGAAGAAATAAATTTTCTCTCGAGACTGCACAATTCTAAACTAAAACTGGCTGTGTGGCAAGAAGTGAAGTTTTAAGATAATTTTTGTTCGTTTTGGGGAATATTCTTAGAACAAAATTGTAGTAGACAAAAATACCTTTTCAGATTATGCTTAAACACCTCCATATGAGGTTTTTATTTGAAGATATGACTTCTATAAGTTAGGGGAAGAATCCTGATCTGAAACTGCCCTAAAGCCCTAACAAGTTTAAGTTGCATTAATTATTTTCTCAGGTACTTGAGTTTTTAAAAATGGCATGAGTTCATAAAAATCAAAATCTAGGGGTATTGGTCCTACTTAAGTGGTCCTAGTAACATGGTTGACTTTGGGTTAGAAAAGATTAGCTTTGGGTGTTTAAAAAAAAAAAATTCACTTGGGTTAGTCCATGTTGTGACACTTTATCGTTTCGGGTCAATACTCTAGTTCGAGCTTAGGTTAGACGTCTACGCTTCTTCGAGGTAATGCCCTAACTTTCCTTGGTTGCTCTTTTGAAATGATTTTGGATATTTATGAATTGTTATTTAACGTTGTATGCCAAGGGGACCTTATGTTTAAATCATGAACTACAACTTGAGATTTTATGATTTTCTGAATGTGGAATATCGTGTTGTGATTGAATGTTTTATTTGAGAAATTCATATTTTAAGTGGTTTTGTTAAGTTAATAGATGATTGCTTGAGGTGGCTTGGGCTTTCGGGAAGCCAAACAGAATTATTCATAATATATTAATCCTAAAAGTGGTAGACTAAGGCGAGTTTGTGGGAGGGTGCATCCTGAGATTAGGGTAGGTTTACCTTGATATTGAGACAAATTAGTCTCCCCAAGTTATAGCATGCAGTTCTCGAGTACATGCCATTGTAAATGGATGTATGCCAAGATGGGTTATGGTAACCCATAAGGTTGTCCGACGAAAAGCCATGAGACCCTTTGGTGGGGTCGCTTGCCAAGGAAAAATTGACTTATTTTGATCTTGGATAATGGTTATTGTTTGAAGTTTAAAGATCTTGAATTGGTTGGAAATCGTTTTTGAACTATTTGAATGTTCCCTCTCACTCCTCAATGTTTGAAATGAATTTAAGTAGGTGTTTTATAGCTAGCGGTAGACATTGAGTTCCATCTCACTGTTTGAAATATTTCGTTTTCAAGTACTGATGTGCTGTATGGCAATGAGATGTGAGCAGGTCGTCTAGATGTTTAGTTAAAATTTTATTTGCATCAAATAATGTTGAAGTTGTAGTTGACTAAGTTGACTCTTGATTTTAATTTTTTACTTTGGCTTATACTTTTGTTTATTTCAATTAATTACCTTTTGCCTTGTCTTTCATTGTGAAATACGGTAGTGACACCCACTAGCTTATTTCCGCTGCATTAAATAGGCTAAATATGGCATATAAATGTAATAGAATTTTTAGAGCGTCACAGGATGATTCTACAACTTTGGGACCTATAAGAGCGATTACCCTCCCTTTAGGCAAATTCCATTGCTAGGGATGAAAGTCTCTCCTTTAAAACTTTTGTCATTAATCCATCTCTCCAAACACCATAATCGCCATCTTTTTAGAATCATTTTGGGCTAGCCTTCAACACACCTAAGCAAAGATGGGATCTTTAGGATTTGTTCTTGCTAAAATCGGATTAGGCTACATCTCGAGGGTTCATAAATAAGATAGCAACTATTTTGTCTTGATTTGATTGCTTTGTGGTGATGTGGCCCTTAGTTTAGCCATTTGCAAGGATTGTAAAACTATGCACAATAATAAAGTGTTCACAAAGTTTATTTCTTTTTCTTTCTTTTTATTATTTCTTACAATTTGCATGTAAATTGACCAAATCCATAAAGTTCATGTTTTGGTGTTTTAATCACTAAATAAGCAAAATAGCATCTGAAAGTTTAGTTAGGCTGGTCAAATCAGCCTAGTGGGGGGTGAATAGGGTGATCACAAAAATTAAAGAAATTAGAAAAATTAAATGCAGAAATAAAAGCAATACAAAACACGATGATATGTTCACAATGTTGGTCCTTCCAAACAGGGTTAGTCACCGCCTAAGCCGCTTCTTTGCTTGGGATTTGAACCAATTGATTTCTTATTTACTTAATAAGTTAAACACTGAGCCTCCGACTCAAGAAAGACTCTCTTGAACACTTTTAAGATGAACTACTCGATTGTGAGAACCTCTCTCTTGATCGACCACTCAATTAAGTACCTTAAGTTGAGTCACTCACTAAGTATTGCTCATTCAATACTTGGCTACCCAAGCAAGTTCTTCTTAACTTGCTTGTTATATGAGTACAAGTAATGATCATATCAATATGCAAGTTCTAGCTTAAAACATTATCTCAATTTTTTCTTCTCTTGTATTTGCAAGCGTAGCTCATGATTTCTCAATTGCTCTTCTGCCTTGGACTTGCTTGAACTCCTCATATATATATAAGCAAAGGTGACCAACTAGTTGTTATGCTGCAATCTCTTAATCATGGTAACTTTTGATTTACTTGAATGAAGTCTTCTATTTTCAAAGCCTTGAACTTCCTTTCAAAGCCTTGGAACCACGCTTTATTTACCGCACAAATAAATCTGCATCCATAATCTCAAGATGGTAATAATTTCACATGTAATATATTCAAAATGATCCTTGATTTGGATTTTAAGATTCAAATTCAAATTCAAGCTTTATTAACCAAGGAACAATCTTAAAGATTTTATGATCATATTAATTATTGATTATCATAATATTCTCCCCAATCAATCAAAGGTTATTTCATGGATAATCAAATATTTTTCCAACATCAATCTCTTACATCATATAAATCTATATGATGCTCTATCACATAATATCTTCAAGTAAATTATATAATATCTTTTCCTAATCAAATATAATCTCAATATTATGTCATATCATTTAAGAAAATCCTTGATAAAATAATCCTCATCAACAAATATACAAGATATTTCTCATGATATTTTATATTTATTTTTTCACTATCCTATATTAATCCATAAGATAAAATCCATATCATATCCAATCAAATCAATTAGACTAAATCACACCCATCATCATATCAACCCAAATATGATATCCAAATCTTGTCGTAAAACTTTTACATACTCTCTAGCATTATGGTAACATATAAATCAAGATCATCATGTCATCATATATCACATTTTGTTTTATTAGAAATTTTCCACAAATTATATCCAAAATGCCATATAATTTCCAAGGTTGCATGAATCAATTAACACATGTAACTTATCATATAAATGGTACTCCACAATATATATCAAACTCGCAAGTTGGTCTAAAACATGTATTTCAATATTAGTAAAAATATATTGGACCAATCATAAATGTTATATATAAAATAGGATAATAATATATAAAATATAATCACTTCCTCATTTCATATATAATGCTAATAATATTGTTTGTTATAATCAAAATCAATATGTGACTCTCAGAGTCAACAATCTCCTCCTTTTTAATGATGACAAGCAATTTAGTGCTAGGGTGAAATAGCATTGAGAAACAAACCTTGATTTGTGCACATACTTGATCACCACATCATGGGCTATCCTTCTCCCCCTTTGTTGTCATTAAAAAGGAATGCAACATATAGCATGAAATATTAATAGTATAGCGCCCCTTGAATATGGCACTCATAGATATGAAGATGAGGTTGTTTGTCAAGAAGTTTCATAATATTAAATCACCAAAAATCAATTAGAGCATGACTCATTTCTCAACTTCATGGATAATATGGGAGATAATCATAGGAGATATTAATATATAAAAATATTGATAGTTGAAAACTCTCTATATATTTCTCTTTTTTTAAAAAAATTTTTTGGAATATGTGTATAGGATATTAGGACAACTTAATCAAGTATATTTTTCCTCTTAAAAATAATTAATGCATATAAATTTAGTCATAGAATGTGAAATCATGTATGAGCATGAAAAGCTATGTACTAAATATCACTTGAGAGCATAATTATTTTTCTCCCCTTGAATATTGCTAGAGAGAACAAACATTTGGTTTTGTATGCCCATAAATTTGGTAACAAATATATTACCAAATCCATCACAAGCACAAAGACCCACGAGATAGATTTCCCATATTAGATATGTATAGGATCTACAGAGGCATATAAAACTTTTAACTATTAAAAAATATACCGTTGCTCCACTTGTAACAGGGCCATTACTCTCTTCCCAAAAGGCCGGTCTGACGGAATGTGCAGCGGCATCGTTTATAAGCCCAGGATCCTCCTATCACTTTTCCAATGTGGGACTTTTGTCCATGACATTCTCCGCCACCCAATTCTGTGATGCCCTCATCACAGATGGGGCCCTCTTCCTACCCTACTCGTCGAAGTGCTTGGCGAGACATCAGAGTCGAGTCTGGGTTGACTTTGATATCGAAATGGTATATCTTTTAACTATTGAAAGATACACCATTTCTCCCCTATTCAATAATAATTAATCAAGGATAATTCATGGGATAAAGTATAATCTAATTTATGTCAAATGCAATATATGACAAATCATATCACCATCTAAAATCACGAAATTTAAAACTACATAGCCATGGAGATAATTTCATATGAAAATTATACTACGTAGATCAAGCTCTATCTTGCTCTTGATAAAAATTACTCAAGAAAATGCAAAGGGGTTTATAAATTCTCATATATCAAGATATCAGTTTATCTAAGAAAATATAATATCAAGTATTATTATAAAAATAAACAATCTAAGCCATGTGATGATCAAAGCATGCATATATTAGGAAACTGAGAATCATCATTTTTAGAATATAAGCATAATCACATTTGGACATGTTATTTACTTCAAGCATACATCTACAAATAAGCATATAAAATCAAACTACATATAGCCCAGAGAATGAAATCAAAAGTAAATAAAGAACTTGTGGTCTAACAAAAATCATGCATATGTTAAGCCATTTGATCAATTAACTATTTAGTAAGGGAAGTTAATTAATCAAGGGAA
The DNA here is from genome assembly GCA_029747015.1 of Carnegiea gigantea. Taxonomy (NCBI): domain Eukaryota; kingdom Viridiplantae; phylum Streptophyta; class Magnoliopsida; order Caryophyllales; family Cactaceae; genus Carnegiea; species Carnegiea gigantea. The sequence goes on from JAKOGI010002709.1 coordinate 41,542, forward strand.
TATGCATGCATCAAATAAGAATATTGATGGAAAAAAAATTCTTCTGCTCTTTGTAAATCCATAACTTAGAGGCAAATATAAAAAGTAAGTTTATCCAAATATTTCTTTTCCCTCATAGAAATTCATTTCTCACACAATATCATGTCGGGTATGGGGAATAACTAGTTAAAAGAAATTTACATACCCCCACATATCACATGCCACATATACAACAACCTTCATATCAGCATTTCTGGTCATGGACTCATATGCACATATAAATGAGAAGATTTAATTCAAAAGATTTCAATTTGTGACAAGCATAGAAAGAAATACATGTCACTAATATATCATCAATCATTTCCACTATAAATAATATCATGCAAACATGGCATATTACTTCCAATGATAAATGTACCAATCATATCAATGTCAATTGCTGGAAAATTGTTGGATAAAACTAAGTAACTATGTCATCAAAATCATATCCCATGATAACTCATAATTTGAATTGTTTTATCACTCTAATATGCAGTCAAAAATTCAAATTTAATACATCAAATTTGTAAAGTATCTAAATTAAAAATTCATCCCACTTTTCAAGAATAATTCAAAATATAATAATATATCAAGTTTACTCTGGAAAGTTTAGGGAAATCCATGTTTCACCGAACAAGTGATCAGCATACTTAGCCAAATTTTGCTATCTTTTAATAAAATGGATAATGTAACACTATCTGATTCCAAACTCTTGAATGTGATTCTTGGGGCCTTAGATTAGAAAGTTAGCTTCTCTTCATGCATGTTACCCCTTTCCCATTTCTTAAAAAAGAATAATGATTGACAAAACTTTTAATTACACCATTAGTACTAAGGCATGACTCTCCTTGATTCGCATCCTATAAAAATGTATAAAGATAAGCACATAGGCATGTAAATGAGATTTAATAGTATATCCACTTTTTAGAGTTATTAATCCAATATAGTTAAGGGGGAAGCATACTAAACAAACATGAGACATGGTCCATGTTGTAGGAGGCAAAAAGTATCCGTCCAATCTAGACCCGCCATGTGAAAAATCCAATACTTTTTATTTCATCCAATTACACTCTGCCACGTGTCAAATTAATTATGGTGGTACATTGGATTAAATATTTGGTGAATGATTATGACGGCCAATTAAAAAACGCCACATGTCATAAATGATGCAGAAAACAAATTATTATTTCTTTTCTTTAAGGAATGATTAGTAAAGAACCCTAACTCCATTTCTCTATAAAAGGGAGTCTACTCCTCCCATTTTGGGGGTCAAAGATTCATTCACTCTGAAGGCATTTTGAAGACTCAAGGGACTAATTTCTCTAAAGGAAGACAACAGGCACAATCAAAGCACATGTTGTCTACCATCGAAGATCAAACAAAGCTTGTCTTGATTGAGATCAAGCCTCTTAGGCCCTCTCTCAAGATCAAATCCATTGAAGTTCATTCAAAGGAAGTCAAATCAACTAACTTGATCGAGGTTCAAGTCAACCGACCCTCCTTCAAGTACAAATTGGAGATCAAATCAGAGGACTTTTTATTTGTTTACTTGTAACAAATACACAGAGATTGTACTCATATCTTCTGAAATTAATACAAATTAATTTGTCCATATTTCTTGTCTTAATTTATTTAGACTCGAAATTTGTGTTTACAAATTTGGTGCGCTCGGTGGGACGTCTCTGCCTCTTATCTCATTCTCTAAACAAACAAGTTCAGCACTCCTTTGAAGAAGAAATGGCTCTTGAACACGTCATCCTTCAATCTTCGAAGAAGGAAACTATCGAATCTACATCCGAAGTATTCGTAAAGGCTAGTATTGCATCTGGTAATCGAAACACTAAGATGATGACTTAGAGTATGACCAAAGTTGCTACCTCCATCACCCGAAACAACAAGCTGTGACTCCCACTCTGCAATCATGCAAAACTCAAGAATTTGGTACCAACTTGCCTGCTGATGGAGTCAATCAAACTGTTTTCCTCCTTAATTTGAAGTTAAAACCTTTTGGTGTCTTCAATATGAGGAAGACTCTACCCTGTGCACTGGTTGGCAATAATATCTTCCAACTTTTCGATGAGGAGGATGATGACCATTGTAGTGGCGATTCTTCACCAATATCTCCAAGGGATTCACTTTTCTCACAAGTTGAAGCATAATCCTTTGACACTATCATCATGCCAGTCATGGTGGCAGAGGCCATCAACTTGGAGGAAGAATTAACAAACATGAAGGCAACTCTGGAAAGACTCTCTAAGGAGAGTGAAGAAAAGGATGCTCAAATTAAGCGTCAAAATAAGCAGATTACTGATTTGAAAAAGAAGCTGGAAAAGCGGTTATCTGAAGCCTCAAACAAAGATTCTCAAGTCATCAACATGAAAGACTCATAAGTCTCCCAAATTCAAGACTTACAAGTCATCAAAAACAATGACTCTCAAGTCATCAAAATCAAGACTCCTAAGTCTCCAAAGTTTAAGACTCACAAGTTATTGAAGATAAAGACTCTCAAGTCATCAAAATTAAAGACACTTAAGTCTCCCCAGTTCAAGACTCTCAAGTCATCAAAGACAAAGACTCTTAAGTCATCAACATTAAAGACTCTTAAGTCTCCCTAGTTCAAGACTCTCAAGTTATCAAAAACAAAAACTCTCAAGTCATCAAAATTAAAGACAATCAAGTCTCCCAAGTTCGAGATTCACAAGTCATTAAAGACAAAGACTCTCAAGTCATCAACATTAAAGACTCCCAAGTCATCGAAGATGAACACTCTCAAGTCATTGAAGATAAAAACTCTCAAGTCATCAAAATTAAAGACTCTTAAGTCTCCCAAGTTCAAGACTCACAAGTCATCAACATTGAAGACTCTTAAGTCTCCGAAATTCAAGACTCACAAGTCATCAAAGACAAAGACTCACAAGTCATCAAAAATTAAAGACAACAAAGTCTCACAAGTTAAAGACTTTCAAGTCATCGAAATTAAAGACTCCAAGTCACCGAAGATAAAGGCTCCTAAATCTTCAAAGTTTAAGATGCCAAAGTCATTGAAATTCGTCCAAAGCAAGACTCCTAAGTCCTCAATGATAAAGACTCTGAAGTCATCAAAGTTTAGAACTATCAACTTATCAAAAGCATAGGACTCCAAAGTCTTTGAAATTTAAGAAAAGCTGAAGTCTTCAAAGTTCAAGACCCCCAAATCATTGAAGTTGCTGACTCTCAAGTCATTAAGCAAACATTTGTGTTGCTTAAGCAGACTTTATATTATTACTAAAGTGGTAGAATCTAAAGTCATTAAAGATTATAAGCCTTAATCATTGAAGCTTGTGACCCTCAAAGGCGCTAAGTCAGCCCTTGCATTGTTTAAGTTGTAGACTCTTAGCATGCCATTAAATTAGGGGGCAATAGCCATATGTCTCTTCCTCTAAGTTGGTGATGATAGTGTTGGAGCTTTCTTGTTCAAGATGTCCACCTCCTATTCGAGTTAGCATAAATGACAACATAGGTCTCTTCCTCGATGTTGGCAACGCATGTCTCCTCCTTTAAGTTGGTAGCTACGACGCCATAACCTTCTCCTTCATATTGGCAACGCATGGCTCCTCCTTCAAGTTGGTAGTGACGATGCCATAACCTTCTCCTTTATGTTGGCAACGCAGGGCTCCTCCTTCAAGTTGGTAGCTACGACGCCACAACCTCCTCCTTCATGTTGGCAACGCAGGGCTCCTCCTTCAAGTTGGTAGCTACGACGCCACAACCTCCTCCTTCATGTTGGCAACGCAGGGCTCCTCCTTCAAGTTGGTAGCTACGACGCCACAACCTCCTCCTTCATGTTGGCAACGCAGGGCTCCTCCTTCAAGTTGGTAGCTACGACGCCACAACCTCCTCCTTCATGTTGGCAACACAGGGCTCCTTCCTCAAGTTGGTAGCAACGACGCCACAACCTCCTCCTTCATGTTGGCAACGCAGGGCTCCTTCCTTAAGTTGATAGAAACATCGCCATAACCTCCTCCTTCGTGTTGTCGACATACATCTCCTTTGAGTTGGTGGCGACAACAACGTGACCTCCATCTTTATTATAGGAAAAGTCACCTCGAGGCAGATTCGTACGGGTGAGCCATCCAAGAGTCAGAAAAATAGGGAAAGTCACTAAAGGTGGACCTATCCAAGGGGGGGAAAAAAAAAACATTCGTATGGTAAGTCATAGAGAAATGATCCATTTAGTCCAAAGTTTTAAGCATCTGACATTTCAAATGACAAACCCGAAAAAAAAAGGTAAAAAAAAGAAAAAAAAAAAGAGGAAGACAGGAGCAAATGCAAGCAGAGGCTCTTCAACAAACAGGAGGATTTTCACCTTTGGAGTATTCATCGTTAACCCGTTAATGTACCCAAAAGGGTCAGACATTCAAAGGTTAACCAGTAATAAATCAAATTTGCCTCTTGAAAACCTTCGCTCTTGGAATGTCGCCTTAAGAGGAAATTCAAGTTTAACCCGTTGATGTACCCAAAAAGGTTGAACATTCAAAGGTTAACCGGTACTAAATTAATTTCCCCTCTTGAGGACCTTTGCTCTTGGAATGTCACCTTAGGAGAAAATTCAAGGTTAACCCGTTGATGCACCCAAAAGGGTTAAACATTCAAAGGTTAACCGATGCTGAAACAAATTCGCCTCTTGAGAACTTTCGCCTTTGGAAGGTCGCCTTAGGAGGAAATTCAAGATTAACCCGTTGATGTACCCAAAAGGATTAGACATTCAAAGGTTAACCGACACCAAGTCAAATTCACCTCTTTAGAATTTTCGCCTTCGGAAGATCGCCTTAGGAGGAAATTCAGGGTTAACCCGTTGATGTATCCAAAAGGGTTAGATATTCAAAGGTTAACCAGTGTCAAGTCAAATTCACCTCTTGAGAACTTTCGCCTTTGGAAGATCGGCTTAGGAAGAAATTCAAGATTAACCCGTTGATGTACCCAAAAGGGTTAAACATTTAACCGATGTTGAATCAAATTCACCTCTTTAGAATTTTCGCCTTTGGGAAGTTCACCTTAGGAGTATTCAAGGTTAACCCGTTGATGTACCCAAAAGGGTTATACATTCAAAGGTTAACTACAATAAATTATTGCATAAATTTGCGTACCAAAAAAAAAAAAAGACTGAAGCAGACAAGCAAGAATGATGCAACTTTTAATTCAGGTTGATGTTATCTTAAAAAAAAAAAAAATAGTACAATCAAGCCGGCCAAACAAATAAAATTGCGGTGAGGTGTTATTTAACAACAGCTGTGGAAAAATCATGAAGAGTAGATCAACACCGTGGAGAAATTTGGCATCATTAATCTCCAACTGCTTGACGCAATGCGCGAACTCAACCATGGAATTTCCAGGAAAAAAAACCAAAAAAAAAAAGAAAAAGAAAACAGAGAGGGAAGTAACAAAGCAGTGAAGAGAGAGAAGAGGAGAGGGAATCTCACACAGTCAATCCCAACCAACTTTCAAAGTTTATGACTGAGAATGTTCTTATTCTTAAGGAGGGCTCTTCTTATTCTTAAGGAGGGCTCCTATGCACTCGGTGTATGAGAATATATATACAAGAACTTCACCAAGAAACCCTAGATTTAGCCGTATACCATCCCAACTATTTAGAGAATAAATGGATTCCAGAATATATACAAAATTATATTATGTAATAATTTCCTTTTAACACTTTATGCATCTCCGAGGAAGAGGAGGAGAGAGAATGTATGGAATTTGGGCCAGATATGCTCAACATACATGGAAATTCGGATAGGTTTCATCAGTTCGAATTGGACATTGATGCTCAACCAAACTTTGGAAAAAAAAAAAAAAAAGGCCAAACCAAGTCTGCATACGTGGAAAAAAAAAAAAAAAAGGAGTGAATGCCAAGTTATCAAATTACTTGGCAATAAAAAATATACCCATCAAATTTCGGATTGTTTACATTAATCGAGTGTTCGAGACCCAGCCGCTTCAAAAAAAAGGGGGGGTTGAAACATTCAAACCTTGTTTACGCAGCTAGGTCTCGAAGGGGGCATTTGTAGGAGGCAAAAAGTATCCGTCCAATTAAGACCCGTTATGTGGAAAATCCAATACTTTTTATTTCGTCCAATTACACTCTGCCACGTGTCAAATTAATTATGGCGGTACATTGGATTAAATATTTGGTGAACGATTATGGCGGCTAATTAAAAGGCGCCGCATGTCACAAATGATGCAGAAAAGAAATTATTATTCCTTTTCTTTAGGGAATGATTAGTAAAGAACCCTAACTCCGTTTCTCTATAAAAGGGAGTCTACTCCTCCCATTTTGGGGGTCGAAGATTCATTCACTCTGAAGGCATTCTGAAGACTCAAGGGGCTAATTTCTCTGAAGGAAGACAACAAGCACAATCAAAGCACGTGCCGTCTACCATCAAAGATCAAATAAAGCTTGTCTTGATTGAGATCAAGCCTCTTAGACCCTCTCTCAAGATCAAATCCATTGAAATTCATTCAAAGGAAGTCAAATCAACTAACTTGATCGGGATTCAAGTCAATCGACCCTCCTTCAAGTACAAATTAGAGATCAAATCAGAGGACTTTTTATTTGTTTAGTTGCAACAAATGCACAGAGATTGTACTCATATCTTCTGAAATTAATACAAATTAATTTGTTCATATTTCTTGTCTTAATTTATTTAGACTCGAAATTTGTGTTTACACATGTCAAAATAGTTCTCACAGCATTTCAATTTCAAAAGTTTAAAATTAATTACGAGATGCACAAGCCACATGTGTAGATCACCACCTAAGTGAATCGTATAATGAAAATTGTGAAGTACATGGCTGCTACGGAACAAGTATCATTAAATGCTCCAAATCAAGATAGATCTCCTTTTTATGAAAAAAATAATTAATGCTAGACCTTATTTTATATATAAACACTAGAACATAATTTTATACACGTGAAGCTGGCATCATGAATTAAGCATATAAAATGTTAAAGTCATGTTCTTTGTAGATCTCATTAAAGGATGCGATAAAAATGCTATGCTAATGATGTATATATACACCAAGAATTACACTAAGGATTTCATCATTAAAATGCATAATAAAACATCATCATATGTGAGCAATTTATCCACTCTTATAAAATATATAATATCTCACCTTAAAGATAAAATGAGAAAATAATAATTGCAGCCAAGGAAATATTCAAATTTACTTTAAGAATCAAATCATCATCATATGACAAGTACTCTCATGACATTCAATTTATTTTTATTTTTTATTTGGTGTCAAGTGTCCTGTAAAATAGCTCAAACCTTTCTCAAATCATATTTGAAAAAATTAGGTTCATATGCGTTAGTATTCATAACATTTGAAGGTCTTGTTCCTTTTGCTATCCAAATTTGTAAAACACTGTGAGCATCTCTTTTGATAGGGCAATAAGTAGAAACATGACCTATTTTTACACAATAATTGCATCCAATGGAACTACTAGTTCATGATTGTTCGATTTAACGAAGAAATTTTTATAACACTTCTTTTTAGTGAAATGATTAAAACTGATGCCTTCTTTGTTAAATGATGCTTTTTGTGAGCTGAGAATTTTATTGAAATTTTCTTCTGCTTTAGAAAATTTTAAAACCATTTTTTCAAGGTCAGCACACTTGGATTAAGTCATTTTTCTCTTTTTTAAAAAGGACATATTTTTCTTGAAGTGTATTTGAATCATTTGACAACAACTAATTTGATTTTTGCAATTCAATATTTTATTGAGACAAATCAAAGATCATTTTCTTTAGACTTTTAATTTTAGAACTATATTTGTTTTTAGACTTTCTGGTTTTTATGAGGATGATATGGGGCTAGAATAAACTTACTTGAGAGCACGTGAGAGACACTTGATGATTCTTTCCTCAAACGTTGAATCTGCAAAAAGGGCAACCTTGGATTGAGATTCGGGAAACACCTCTTCGACGGTCAAGTCAGGAAGGGGTCCTAAGAAAAGATAGAGCAGAAAAGAGAGTTTATGATATATGAGAGAATGTGCCAAAAAAACCCTCCCCTCTCCCGAGCTAGGTAGGGGGTATTTATAATCCTTAGAGCCAAGGGCAAAATAGTAATTTCACTCAGGCATTCCCTTAACGAGCCACTAAGTGGCTTCCCATGCTGCGCTTCTGAGGTAGAGATCTCTAGACCTGGGGACTGCTTAAAGTACTTGACCTAGCCTTGTCCATGGGCGCTACTATTGGGCCCTCCTCAAATCCTTATATTTTCCATATTATTGAGCCCCTCACATTTTGCTTGTACGTCTGTCCGAGCAGGTATTCAAGCAAAATGTAGAGTAAGCTTGTGCTGGAAGGATTACCTACTGACGTTGGACGACGACTTTATATTAGGGGAAACCCATCATCTTGTGACACCTGGGCTTTGGTTTCAATACCGGGGGTTTTCTGAGGCCGCTCAATTCTCGAGGTATAACTGTGGCATGGGAAATCCCCTGCTACTAGTATATAAAAAGATGTTGCTTAAAGTTGTGGTTCATTCCCTGTGTGTTAGTTCCATTCTTACGAGAGGTTTTTCTGTCTTGGTGTTCCCCTGCTTTCTTAGTACCGAGAAGATGGCACTCCATGTTTTAGAGACTTTTGATTGGCACCTAAGAGTGGTCGCTTCCCCTCCTCAGCCCCTCCAGGATGATTACCAAGACCTATGACCGAATTTTGTCCTCTCTGATGCCAAGGAGGCCGTCCGTGACTTCCTCCTTTTTGAAATGGTTCAGGTCGTCTTCTATACGATGGTTTTCAACGATGCCCTGGAACTGGATGTGTTGCGCACGGATTTGGCTGAGGACCTGAAGTCCGCCCTTGTAGGCCTACAGTGGTGTGCTTTTGAGGCTTGGCTATAGCGTAACAAGAACAGTCTCTTACGGGCCCATTCCCAAAGTCGCCTATCTTTTAAGGGCTCAGGGTAACAGACGTCTGGTCCGGGGCCTATGCTTATGAGATGCCTGGCCCTTTATAGGGGCCAGGAATATGGCGACCGGCCTCTAGATCATACCATACCATCCTGTGGTCCCTTAGGGGCTAAAGGTGCAACGGACGATCCCTAAGCCGTGCTTTACAGCCTTTGATATCCTGGAGGTTGGGGGCATAGCGACCGATTCTTAGGCCATGCTTTGAGACACTTAGCCCTTTAGGGGCTAAAGGCATAGCAGTTGGCCCCTAGGCCGTGCTGTGGGACCTTTAGCCTCTTGGGAGCTAAAGGGATAGCGATTGACCCCTAGGCTGTGCTGTGAAACCCTTAGCCCCTTGGGAGCTAAAGGTGTAATGACCGGCCCCTAGGCCGTGCTTTTAGGACCCTCAGCCCTTAGGGGCTAAAGGCATAGTGACCGGCCCCTAGATCGTGCAGTGGGACCCTTAGCCCCTTGAGGGCTAAAGGTATAGCGACCTACCCCTAGGCCGTGCAGTGGGACCCTTAGCCCCTTGGGGGCTAAAGGTATAGTGACTGACCCCTAGGCCATGCCCTTAGGTCATGCTTTGGGACTCTCAGCCTCTAAGGGGCTAAAGGTATAGCGACCGACCCCTAGGCCATGCATTTAGGGTCCTCAGCCCCTTGGGGGCTAAAGGGATAGTGACCAGCCCATAGGCCGTGCTTTTTCGACCCGTAGCCCCTTGGGGCTAAAGGTATAGTGACCAACCCAAAGGCCGTCTGTAGGGCCCCAAATCCCTTAGGGGCCAAGGTGCTCTGAGAAAATTATGAGTCTTTGGATGCTACGTGGTGTGGACTGAATGGCACTCTGGCTCTACTCAAGTCTAGGATGTCGTGTTATTATTTCCTCTCCCTCATCTCCTTTATATAAATAGAGTTGGATTCCTTAGGGGAGATCATTTGATTGCACCTTCAAACTTTCTTAAGAGAGAAGCAAGTTTTTTTTAGAAAGATAGACTCTGCCCCTTTTTTCGTCCCTCTTCAACTTCACTGTAAAGCCTTAAAGCTCTTCCTTTGAATCTTCAAATGGGTTGTGCTCTTCTTTAACCTTCATCTTCAACCTTTGCCTTCATCCTCCTTCAATTCTCGCAAGTACGCGACTCCGTTCACCCCTTTGAAGGTTGTATTTGTATTATATCAATTGATTATGTCATGTCGTCCTCGTGTTCAACGAGTGGGACTGTCCCTGAGGGGTTGACTGGTCCTCGGGTGGAGGGCCGTCACCCTCAGCTCCTAAACCTCTCAGCCCTAATTGATGGCTGGGTGCTAGCGTGCGTTCCCCCAAATAATCAATTTAGGAAACCTAAGAAAATTACCTACACTGTGCCAGTGTATGAGCTCGACACTCCTTCTTAGTCTAGTTGCGAGTATTCCTCCGCTCCTAGTGTCCTTAGTATTGAGGGGGGTCGTTTACCAATGGAAAATTGATACAGCTGTTTACCATATGATTGATGTCCAGGAACGCAGGTTGGCAAGGACAAAGATCACCATTCGTTTGAAGGCCCCCTAGCAGCTTATGGCTAAAGGATGCTCGGAAGCTAACTCCCACTCTGCCTCGGACTGCCATAGACTAACTGTTGAAGTTTGTACTACTAGCACTAGCACCTCCGTAAGGGGAGGTGAGAGCCGTTCATTTAGTTCTCATTCGTTGGTCTCCACTTCCGAGAGAGGTCGTGCTCAGAAGGATCCAGTCCAAGAAATTGTGGCCAAAGGGATGGTTTTCCTAGGGGCTCCTTCATGCTCGGACCATCAAGATGGGCTGAGCACCCATTTCCCTAACCCAAGGGTTGTGCACACCCTTAGGAGACTGGCATTGGAGGAGAAGTACCTTCTCGCCGCCAGGTACAAGCTCATCATTCCTAATCCTAATGCCATTGTAAATAAGCCGTCCCTGGATGTATAGCGATCTACCGAGTGGTCTTCTCCTATGGCCTAAGGTTTCCGCTTCATAAAGTCATTGTGGAGTTCTTGAATAAGTAAGACTTGACACCTGTGCAAGTTGTGCCTATGTCCTGGCATAATATTTGTTCTTGTATTACAACGTGTGAGTTACGTGGCTATCTTATATAGGCCGAGCCTTTGGGTTGGTGAATACGGTACAGAAGGCCCTAAGTGAGACTGGGGTATTGGTTGGTATAGTTTTAACAATAGGAAGGGCTTCATGATGGCTATTGAAAAGAAGTCCATGTTAAAGAACTGGACGTACGACTTCCTCTTTATTCACTGTGCGACAGGTCAGGGGGACCTTCCTAATTGGAAGAATGGAAAACCAGTCTATAATTAGTTTGGGGAGCTGACCGTGGAAGAAATAAAGGCCGTACGTTATTTCAAATATTACGTATGGGAAGATGACTATGCAAAGCCACTTTCGTCCTTCATGTCCAAAATAGTGGATGTGGGGAAAGAGCCCGAGCGTCGACGGTCCAAGTCGAGTGATAGGGAGCCCTAAACTGGCTTCCTAAATTGTCATACTTCGAGAACGACTTCTTTTTTGCTATCGCCAGCCACCTCCTTATACTTAAGAATTACTTCAAAGGTACTCTGCATCTTCCTTTTGTGCTATTCTTCCCCTAGTTCTAGCCTGACTTTCTTTTATTTTGTGCAGAGCAAGCTCGGGCGATGCTCTCGCCCTTCGAGAGTGGGCAGGCTATTGAGGAGGAGATAGCAGCCGAGAATAAACGGCGTCATGAGGAGGAAAGGTGCCACCGCATCGAGGCTCAGGCGATGAAGGTTTGTCCCAATAGGCCGTTCAATCGTTTGTTCCTTTTTTTCAGTTTCTATGAGTTTACGTATTGACTTAACATATTTGACAGACACCGAGGATTGTGCTGCGCGGTCGGAAACCTCTGATAGTGTCATGAGCCTTCCTCGCGCGGATGCTCACAAGCGCCCGCGTCCAGAGGAGGAGCAAGAGGTGGCCGTGTTTCGGCCCCTACATTTGTGAGGGCCGACCCGCCTCCCTCTAAGGGCATGAGGATTGAGCAGGCCACCTAACCACCAGTTGGGGGGCCTGCGTGAATATGACGGCTTAGGCCATGCATTTCTTGGAGGCTGACCCCTTAGCCAAGTCAGCCCTCATGGAGCATCTTGCCAAGTCATGGGACTTGGCCCCTTCTCGCTCCTCAGAGACACCAAGGGTCACTGAGGAGCAAGTGGCCATTGTTGAGGTAAAGCTGTGTCTCTCTTTACTCATATTTTTTTTTGGGTCGTTTTTCTGCTTTGGCTGACCATGTCATGTCATTTGGCCAGGCCTTCACCTGACGTTGAAGGCCGTGAGATCAACACCGTCCATCTCTGTCTTGGAGAAGCAAATTTGCAACCTCTAAAGTTCTAAGGCCCTACTGCAAGGGCAGATTGGGGACCTCCAGATGGAGCGACAAAAGTCGGTGGAGTCAGCGGCCAAGTACAAGTGCCACTGGGAGAGTTAAAGAAAGAGAAGGAGGCCTGGGAGGCCGACAATGTAGAGCCGCGACATCAATTAGAAGAGGCTTCTATGAAGATAAAGGCTGAGACTGTTGCTAGAAATGAAAAGGTGGCCAAGGCCAAGCAGCAGGGCTACCGTCGCAGTCATGAGGACCGTACGGACTTAGCGGCGTACGTTAAGTACATCGCAGACCGCCTCCAAGCTCGTGCCAAAGGTAAAAATCTTGAGCTGGTATACTTCATACTGCCTGTATTCGATGAAGACAGTCTGGGCGATGCCAACGATACCATGCCCCTAAACGGTGAGGCTGCGACTCTTAATGGTGATAATGACAAGGCCGCGGTGTGTGAGGCCAGTGACGATGAGGACCCGGACATCTGATGTAGAAGGGTCTTTGCTTGTTTTTATTTTTCTCCTTTACTTTTTATTTTTAGCTTCTTGATCCATATGGTGTTTGTACTTTTGCGCTCATATTCAAGGAAATCCTTGGGTTTGCCATTTACTTCTTCACTTGTTGTTTCACTTGTTGTCATCTGTGCACATGTCTTTGTATCTATTTTGCAATCATTGGTGCTCTATAAGCTTCTGACCCCTAAGGGAAACAATTAGTGAAGGAAGTTGGTTCTCTATCACAGTCATCCCATAGCACTTGTTAAGACGCTCGGCCCCTCCGAGGGGCTAATAGTATAGCAACCAGCCCCTAGGCCGTGCTGTGGGACCCTTAACCCCTTGTGGGCTAAAGGTATAGTGACTGACCCAAAGCCGTTCTATGAGACCCCCAGCCCCTTGGGGGCTAAAGGTATAGCGACCGACCCCTAGGCCATGCTTTGGAAACCTCAGTCCCTTGGAGGGCTAAAGGCCTAGCAACCGGCCCTTAGGCCGTGCTTTGGGATCCTTAGCCCTTTGAGGGTTAAAGGTATAATGATCGGCTCCTAGGTTGTGCAGTGGGACCCTTAGTCCCTTGGGGGTTAAAGGTATAGCAACCGGCCCCTAGGCCATGCTTTGAGACCCTCAGCCCCTTGGGAGCTAAAGGTATAGTGATCGGCCTAAAGGCATGCTTTAGGACTTTCAACCCCTTGGGGGCTAAAGGTATGGCGACCCAGCCCTAAGCTGTGCTTTGGGACAATAAACCCCTTAGGGCTAAAGATATAGCGACTAGCCCATAGGCCGTGCATTAGGACCTTTATCCCCATTTGGGGGCTAAAGGTGTAAGAGAGCTAGATGAGCAGATAAGAACCTTTGTGGTCGATGTATTTATTAGAAAAAACGCATCAGTACATTGCATGAAGCTTTAAGGAAAAAGCTACTAGTGATAATACTTCCGCAGATTACTGTTATGCTATGTTCTAGGGATGGAAGTGCCTTTGGCAATTATAAGACGATATGTGCCCGGCTGCACCTGCTCTGTCATCTTTTAAGGTCCTTCCCAATTTACCATGATCTTACCATGCTCACCTGCGTGTGCCACAGCTTTAGTTTAGCGAAGGACTAAGTCTGCGATCTGGATCGGATAGAGTTTTACCATATGATCATGGAGCCGTGCGACCCGGAGTTTTTAGAGTGTCTCTCTCAGAAGGGCATCACCCCTAACAGAGGGTAACAGATCGAGAGCCTCTCAGAGGGCCTTATTATTGAGTTCTTCTTAGAAGGTGGTAAGATAATGGGTGTGAAGTGTTACTTTGAGCGGCAGCACAGCTTCCGAGCCATACATTAACATGAAGGGTATTTCCCCCGTGGCTATTTTTTCGGGTTGTATGGATTGACCATAAAACGCCATGTAGTTCATTGGCCTGTTTGCCTTTCACGTAGTCGAGTTTCTTCTGTAAGTTGTGTAGGATAACTTTGTTTGCAACCTAGGCTTGGCCATTTCTCTGGGGATGGGCCACCGCTGTGAACTGAGCTTGACACCCTAGGGTACTAAGGTAATCAGTGACCTTTTACCGTGTCGCATTGTCGGCCATTGTTGAAGATCATTGCTCGAGAAACGCTAAAGTGGGTGATGATATTTTTTCAAATAAACTTCCGTACTTCAGCGGCGGTGATAGAAGCGATGACCTCAGCCTCTACCCAATTTGTGAAGTAATCCACCATAACAAAGAGGTATTTTTGTTGACCTGTGGCTTTGGGAAAGGGTCCTAGTATGCCCATTCCCCAGGTGGCAAATGGTAGGGGATTGATGATTGGCATTCAGGGGGTAAAGGCCCGTCGCTGGATGGGCACAAACTTCAAACATTTGACGCAGGTGCGGATCAGACTCATAGCATCCTTGCGTAGAGAAGGATAGTAGTAGCCAGTCCGTATTGCGGTAGCCGCTAGGGCGCACCTGGCTAATATGAGAACTGCATATCTCTTCACACAATTCTTCGAGGATCTTTTTCCCTATTTTCGGGGTCACATAGCGTAGAAGTGGTCGGGCATAGGACCGTTTGTATAAGATTCCTTCGAATAATATGAACTAATTTGCCCGTCTTTTCACTCAGTCGGCCCCTTTGGTGTCTAGGGGCAGCGTGCCGTCTGTTAAGTACGCACGACTGGGATCCATCTAGGTGGAATTCCTATCCAACCAAAGGATTTCGAGAGGGTCAATGCTCCATTCCATTGAGGTTTCTCACGGGATTCTTTTCGACTTCCCATCTTCTTAAGAGCTAGCTAGTTTCGATAGAGCACCCACTTGCCGATTTTCTGACCACGGTATATGGGTTATCGAGAAATGCTTCAATAGCTGAGTGACCTCCCATACCCATCAGACATAGGCCGCCATAGTGTCATCCTTTACTTTATACTCCCCATTAAGTTCACTGACGACGAATTGGTAGTCCGAGAACACCTTAATCGAGTCTATCCTTGCCGTATAACACAGTTCCACACCCGTTATCACGGCCTCATATTCTGGCCTCGTTATTAGATGTCGTGAACATGAATTTCAAGGATGCTCGTGCCTCTCTCCCTAGAGGCTTTCGATGATCAGGTCAGTGCCACTGCCGTCTTTAGTGGGCGAGTCGTCCACATAAAGGTTCCAAGAGGGGGAAGGTGATGTTGCCTCTGGAGGAGTGCTGGCATTTTCGGCTAAGAAATCCGCTAAGGCTTGGGCCTTGATTGCTCATCCCGCCTCAAAGACGAGGTCATATTAAAATAGTTCCACTGCCCATTTTAAGAGTCTTTTAGAGGCGTCTAATGGAACATTTTTTAGAGGCTGGTCGGTGAGGATGGCTACCTTATGCACTTTGAAGTAAGGCCATAGTTTCTCGTTAGCCATCACCAGCGTGTAAGCAAACTTCTTAATTAGCAGATAGTTTACTTCAGCCCCAGCTAGTGCGTGACTTACATAATATACCGAGATATTTTCCTTGGCACTAGGACTGCACTCACAGCATATTCTAAGACGGCCATGTAGAGTAGGAGCATTTCTTCAGAGACGGGGCTGGCTATTTCTGGTAGGTGAGCCAGGTATGCCTTCAGCACCTGGAAGGCATCATCTGCCTCCTTCTCCCACATAAAATTGGCTCGCCTCTGGAGGATGCGGAAGAAAGGCTGGCATTTATCGGCAGATTTTGACATGAAGCGGCCTAAGGCTGCGATACACCTGGTTAGTCGCTGGACTTCCTTGATGTTTCGCGGGGGTTTCATGTCTAACACTGCTTTGACTTTGTTTGGATTGGCCTCTATCCCGCGACTGTTGATCATGAAGGATAGGAACTTTCCTGACTGGACTCCAAACACACACTTCTTCGAGTTGAGCTTCATGTCGTAGGTTCGAAGAATCTCGAACGTCTTTCGCAAATCTTGGTTGTGCTCGACTTCACGCATGCTTTTGACTATCGTATCATCCACATGTACTTCCATTGTCTGCACGATAAGAGGTTCAAAAGCTTTGTTTACCAAATGTTGGTAGGTAGCTCCTGTGTTTTTTAGCCCGAAGGGCATTACCTATAGTAATTTAGCCCCCGATTGGTCAGAATGCAGTCTTTTCTTGATCATCTGGGCACAAGGGTATTTGGTGGTACCCTGAAAATGCGTCCATAGAGCTCAATAGGGCATGCCCTACTGTGGCACCCACCAATTTTCTATCTTCGGCAGGGGATAGCTGTCCTTCGGGCATGCCTTATTTAGGTTTGTGAAGTCGACGTACATCCTCCATGTCCTATTGTGTTTCTAACGAGTACTGCGTTTGAAATCCACTTAGGATATTGGCATTCCCTAATGAAGCCTGTCTCCAACGACTTCTTCACCTCCGCTGTTACCGCCGCAACCCTCTTGAGGCCCATGTGTTGTTTCTTCTGAATCACTCGCTTGTGCGTTGGATCCACATTCAGTTGATGCTCCATGACCACAGCGTTAATGCTGGGCATTTCCTCGGGACTGAAGGCCAAGACTTCTTGATACTCCTGCAGGAGTTTAACCAAGGAGCGCCGGGTTGTAGCCTCCATCTCTCAGCCCAACTGAAACATTCGATTAGGACGCCCTTCGTCAAAGGAGATCTCTTCGATGTCGTCGACGGCCTTAGGGCATGGTCGTTCAGGATCGGCCGAAGCTAGGGTATGTATCACTAGGGCTTCGGTGGGGGGAGGAAGCACAGTCTGCTGCTTTTTATCTGAAGGTGGAGGCCTTGCAGGTCCCGCGCTCATCCGAACGCTCCACTGGTGGCTGGATGCTGACAAGGTACCATTCTCGGGCTATCCGTTGGTCTCCTTACAATTTGCCAATGCTCTCATTGTGTGCCTTGGACTGGACCTAAAGTAAGTATGAAGTGATGATAGCTTTTACCTTGTGCAATGTTAGTTGCCCTAAAACGACATTGTGGGCCATGGGGACATCGACTACGAGGAAGTCATCCTCTAAGTTCTTTGCCTTGCCCTTGTCCTCAAACCGTAGTGGGAGCAGGATCATTCCTGCGGGGTTCACCTCTTATCCTCCAAAGCCCAGAATAGGGTGAACCAGGGGAATGATATCTCTCCCAGGGTGTTTGAGCTTCTTTAAACAATCCTAGGTGATGATATCCACAGAGCTCTCGGTATCAATTAGAATTCGACGGAGGATGGCGCTTGTCACTTTCAGCTCAACTAATAGCAGGCCGTTGTGGTGAGGTAAAGTATGGGCCTTCGCGTCTGTTGATTGTGAGAACCGTGACACGGCTCCCCGGTTCGGCGGTAAAGACTTGCTGCACTTATCGTAACTGAGCCTTCCAGGCCGATCGGGGAATGCCCTCCGCATATCAGCCAGCGATGGTAGCTTATGAAAGGCCTTTCTCAACTCCCTACATTCAGTGGTGGTGTGCCTGTTTTATTCGTAAAGCTCACAATACTTCTGCGTGTTGTGTGGTTTGGGTGCCGTGGTCATAGGTTGCGGTTTCTTCAGCATTGGATGTTCTTTCACCTCTATCAGTATACTTCTGGGATCCGCGGTGAAGTTCGAGTCCATAACTTCGAGCCTCGGCCTCCTGTCTCCTCGCCCTATATTCCCATCAGCCGGGATCTTAGCTTCCTGAAGGCGTCTGTGCTCTCTGCACAGATTTCTATCGCATGGATAAAATCTGCGACCTTTCTCAAGGCCTCAGCCTGAGTGGTTTCCTTCTATTCGGCTAAAGAGAAATTGAATTGTCCACTCTTTAGGCTGTTCAGGAAAGAGGTGTATGCCATCGCATCTTCCAAATCAGGGATCAAGATCGCCTCCTGGTGGAAACGCTTGATAAACTCTATAAGGCCTCCTGCGATCGCTGCTTAATTTTGGATAGGTGGATGCTAGTCCGCTTCTCCTTACGGCTAGCGATGAATTGGCTGACGAATATATCGGACAAGTCTTGAAAACAGAAAACACTTCTGAGAGCCAGCCTATTGAGCCAGGACTGAGCTACCCCCTTTAAGGTGGCCGGGAAGTAACGGCAGTACGCAGCATCATCGACATCCTAGACATACATCTGAGCCTTATACACACTAAGGTGTTATTTCGGGTCCGTGGTCCCATCGTATAGGCTTATAGTGCGTATATTAACTTTCCCGTAGTAAGGGGCATTGATTATTTCTGCACTAAAAGGAGTGGAGAAAGGGATGGGCCCTGTTTGGGCGGTCATTCCAGATACCTTGATGGGCGTCTCAAGGTGACATTCCACCTCCACTATCGATGACATTGTAGCAAATCAAGATTGGCCACATTTTTAGGGCAACCGCGCCAAAAACTTGATAGGCCCACAAGCGCACAGTGGCGTTATAGCAAATTAAGGTTGATCCCACAAAGACTAGGTTGATCTATCGGGTGACATTCCCTCAAGATATGCTAAGCGAATCCAAACTTTAGATTGATAAAAATACGAAGATAAGGAAACAACTATAACTAATTTAAGTTGAAATAAACATCCAAGATTATCCTCCACCACATGATAAATCATTCAAGTGCATTACACATCGATCAATCTAAGCCAACTCAGTTTAAAGAATAATAATCAAGGTATCACTACTCTCTTTCAAGTTATAGTGAAATGCATAGAATTAATCAATCCCCTACTTTCGTGGCTTTCAATCAATCTAGACTCCTTAAGGAAAAGGATTATCATGCAAGCCCTCTTAAATGACAAATCCTTCTCAAGAATTCACACATTCAAGTCCGATTTTAGTTTTCCAATGCCAAGCTTCACCTTTCAGTACTTCACCCAACACCCAAAATCAAGCAAGAAGATGGCCAATCAACATGCTTACAAATCAAAACTCTAAAATTAGATTAAACATGAAATCAACATGAATTGAACGATTGAAGTGCAAACACTCGAAGCAAATTCATTAATTGGTTTACAAAATCCCAGATCTGAAAATCTACTATAATATGATTAAATTAAATATCTAACTACTCTAAACCGATAAATCTAAAGAGAAAAGAGGAGAAGAAAGAAGAATTTGTCCATCCAAAATGCGTGCTTGAATCTTTCGATTGCAGAACCAGATCCCGCTTCCTCGTGAATCTTCTTCTGCACCTTGCTCCCCCTCACTCTAAAATGAAGTCTAAATCTGACTAGATGGTAGAATGATGGATCCCCCTTCAAGCAGCCGAGTATGTCTATATATAGCAACTCCCCTTCATTCTCAACCATAAAAACCAAGGAAAACGAACAGGTGCAGTAGTTACAAGCTCACGATAGGCATGACAGCCACCATTAGCAGCCCGTGGTGCTGGTTGGACCTAAATTTTCTGCTCTTCTCTTGCTCCATGGGCATAACATCACATGTGTGTCCATGAGGGGTCAAAATATGCTCAAATGAGCATCAAATGCTGGGTCAAATGGCCTAAAATCCTGCAAAATACATAAAACAATCATACCCAAGTATAAATCGAGAATAGGAGCACAAATAGTAACTTAAAGCACATAATTCTCCTAAAAATGGAGGAAAATGACCCTAAAATAATATATATGTTAAGCAGTTATCAGAAACACTTTCGAGAGTCAGCCTATTGAGCCAGAACTGAGCTATCCCCTTCAAGGTGGCTAGGAAGTAATGGCAGTATGTGGTATCATTAACATCCTGGACATACATCTGAGCTTTATACAGCCCAAGGTGTTCTTCCAGGTCTGTTGTCCCACTGTACAGGTCTATAGTGTGCATCTTAACTTCCTGTAGTAGGGGCGTTGATTATTTCCGCACTGAAAGGAGTGGAGAAAGGGATGGGCCCTATTCAGCTGGCCGTTCCAGATACCTTAATGGGAGTGTCAAGGTGACGTCCCACCTCCACTATCGATGGGCTTGTTCCAAAGAGGTCGGCCCTCGGGGGGTTGTGCAAGGATCAACCATGGTGACAGGAGCCCTGGCCGCGTGTGCCTCCTGAGGGAGGACTGTGAGTACGCTCCCCGGCCAAGTGACGCTCAGGAGTGCGTCGGCTTCCCGAAGCTGCCCCTCGGGGCTTCGAGGTCTGCTCCTATTCCTCAAATCAGACAGTACGTCGGAAATAAGTAGCGTATACCGTAGAGGTCATGGTTGATTTCACAGATCTTTCAGGGGTCGTCCTGTGGTCCTGCAGGGTGTCCACTCTAGCAGACCGGTCGCGGTTTCCATCCTGAGATCGTCCATCCTTTTCCAGGCAAGCCATTTCTCTTACTTTGTCACTGCGATGATGCGACCTAACGGGAACGTGCCTGTAGGATGGCTCACCTCCCGCGGTAGGCACATAGTCAAAGGTAGGTAGAGGCCTCACGAAGTTCGCAACCTCCATGGCTTTCTTCACTTGCTCGTCACTTGCTGTAGGATTGTGTTAGCATAGTGGACATAAGGTTCTTCAGCGCTCTCCCACCATGACATAGGCTTCCCGTTTTGGTGGGCGCTGGTCCATGGGTGCTACGATGGGCCCTTCTCAAATCCTTATATTTTCCAAATCAATGTCCATGTAGCTGTTTAAGAAAATAGAGTAATAATTTTTATTACCTTGCATTTTGAGCACTTGTTTAAACCATCATATACCTCATTTGGAACTTCATACTCTTCTTCTTCTACTTCTTCTTCGTCTTCTTTACTTATGTTTCCATCATCATCATCATCATCACTTGAATTTGGATCCTAACTTGTTCACTTGCCACTAAGCAAAGATGATTTATCTCTTTTTTGTCATTATAATTGTAAAGCATATTCTCCATTTCTGACAAAATGAGATTTTCTTCATTATTATCTTTATACAGGAGCAAAATTTTTTCCCATAATTCATTGACTGTCTCACAACAATAAGCATGGTTAAAATATCATTATGTAAAGAACATTGTAAAATATATAAAGCCATCGCATTTTTCTTAAGCCTTTCTTTCTCATCTTGATTCAAGTTTTCTTTTGGCTTGATATGGTGGAATCATCATTTTTTTATCCATGTGGGGATAAAAGGACTATCTATAATAATGTCCCAAAGATCAAAGTCAATTGATTTGACATAAGACTTTGTCCTACACTTCCAAAGAGAAAAGTCAGTACCATTAAAAATCGGAGGAAAATTAATAAAGGCACTTGATAGACTAGCCATAGATCTAGCTATAGATGATTAAGTCTCAAGATTATAGCACCTACTCTGATACCAATTGATAGTTCAGTTAGGCTAGTTAAATCACCCTCGAGGGAGGTGAATAGGGTGATCACAAAAATTAAAGCAATTGGAAAAATTAAATACGGAAATAAAAATGGGACAAAACAAGATAATATTTTATGATGTTGGCCCTTCCAAACAGGGTTAGGCACCGCCTAAGGCTCTTCTTTCCTTAAGATTTGAATAGCTTCACTTCTTGTTCACTTGACAAGTTACATACTCGAGTTTCGAACTCGACAAAGACTCTCTTGAACACTTTCAAGGTCAACTACTCGATCGTGAGAACACCTCTCTTGGTCGACCACTCAACTAAGTACCTTAAATTGAGTCATTCACTAAGTATTGCTCACTCAATACTTAGCTACCCAAGCAAGCTTTCCCCAACTTGCTTGTTGTAGGATTCGCTGACAAGAAGTTATCCTCACAAGATGATTGTAAGTAATGATCAAATCAATATGCAAGTTCTAGCTTAAGGTATTATATCAATTTTTTTCTTCTCTTCTATTTGCAAGTATAGCTCCTGATTTCTCAATTGCTTTTCTGTCTTGGACTTGCTTGAACTCCTCGTATATATAACCTAAGGTGACCAACTAGTTGTTATGCTGGAATTTCTTAATCATGACAATATTTGATTTGCTTGAATGAAATCTTCTATTTTCAAAGGCTTAAGCTTCCTTTCAAAATCTTGGAACCATGCTTTATTTACTGCACAAATAAATCTGCATCCATATTCTCAAGATGGTAATAATATCACATGTAATATATTCAAAATTATCCTTGATTTGGATTTTAAGATTTAAACTCAAATTCAAGCTTTATTAACTAAGGAACAATCTGAAAGATTTTATCATCATATCAATTATTGATTATCATGATATTCTCCTCAATCAATCAAAGGATATTTGATGGATAATCAAATATTTTTCCAACATCAATCTCTTACATCATATAAATCTATATGATGCAATATCATATAATATCTTCAAGTAAACTATATAATATCTTTGGCCAATCAAATATAAGCTCAACATTATGTCATATCATTTAAGAAAATCCTTGATAAAATAATCCTCATCAACAAATATGCAAGATATTTCTCATGATATTTTATTTTGCCTTTTTCACTATCCAATATTAATCCATAAAATAAAATCCATATCATATCCAATTGAATTCATTAGCCTAAACCACATCCATAATCATATCAATCCAAAATATGATATCCTGATCTTGTCGTAAAAACCTTTACATAATCTCTTGCATTATGGCAACATATTAATCAAGATCATCATGCCATCATATATCACATTTTCTTTTATTAGAATTTCTCCACAAATTGTATGCACAGTGCCATATAATTTCTAATGTTGCATGACTCAATTAACACACGTAACTTATCATATAAATGTTACTCCACAATATGTATCAAACTCACAAGTCGGTCCAAAACATGTATTTCAATATTAGCAAAAATATATTGGACCGCCCATAAATATTATATATAAAATAGGATAATAATATATTAAATATAGTCACTTCCTCATTTCATGTAAAATGCTAATAATATTGTTTATTATCATCAAAATCAATATGTGACTGTTAGAGTCAACAATATGAAACTTGACAATTGAGTGAACTTATTTAGATTTCACTATTTTTTTAGTTAGCCCCAGTAGAGGCCATTATTGAATGAGCGATGTTGATTTTGTGTGGAATTATTTCCCTACCATTGGTCGTACCTTTACCCTAGACCTAACTCTTGGTCAGTTGGCTTAGAATCAAGTCAATCCCTATCCAGGATTGTGAGGATTGTTTTCTAGAATTATTTGTTTTAAAAAAATGTATTATATTTTCTTTAAAATATGGTGACAACTCTACCCAATATTGTAAAGGTTAAAGTTCCCTAAAAACAAACCTGCAGAAAGAACAATTGTATACACTTGGGTCATGAGACTCTGGCTCTTGGGATGCGACACTGTTAAGTATACACTCCACAGCCATTGCATTTGATCCAGACTTTACATCTTGGAACTAAATTTGGGGCAAATTTTTCTAGCTAAGTTAGTGAAGGATTTTACATGGCAAGGATGCGATAAGACATACCCTAAAAGATGAAGTTGGAGAAGAGAAAAGATGCTTGTGGATGATCAATAAGATGCATGCCTGATAGTTTTAGTTTCCCTTTTGATGCAACTAATTTCTGCTCATTGAAAGATTACATGGTTGCCATTTGGTGAAGGCTAGCATGAAGGAGCCTAGGTGACTATATAATTAAGTTTGTTAGTGAGTTGATATCTTTTTTTGGAGGGGGATTGACTAAGTACAATAAGAGACACTAAGTAATACTCCTCTCAAGGATTATATATTGGTAAGTTTTTTATTTCCTATATAGAAGGTGGCCTTGCATGGGAAGGCAAAGTGGGTGGAAGTTGAGGTTGATTTAAGATAGATGGTGCATTATTTATTGCCCATGCTTCATACAAACTTGGGAGGTCAGGATTCAAAGTAACAATAAATTAAATAAAGACTAATATTCTTTATTTCTTATGCGTCGGGAGGTAGATACCGACACCAATCGATTAGCTTAGTTAAGGTGGATCCATTTTTGTACTAGCTTTCGGTACAAGTGGAGAATTTGCATGACAATAGGATTCAATGGTGGAATTATTATTATTGTTTTTCCACTGAGAAAATTGAATCGAAGTTGCAAGAAAATTATAGAGGAGAGAGTTTCAATTATTTGATAAATGATATACAAATTCATTTGAAGAAAAAGAGAGAGAATGAAATACAAATGCTCCCTTTTTTTTTACACAATACTATTCATGCACTTGTAAAATGTACTCTAACTGCTAAATTTATTGTTGGTCACAACTTGCAACTTACCTTAATTGCTTTTTATAGAATACCAAATTTAGAAATTTTCATTGATGACATTTCACTATTAGTATAGTGTACCAAATTTAGAAATTTTCATTGATGACATTTCACTATTAAAATGATGATCACCATACAATAAAAGCAAACGTAGAAAATACAATATGCCAAAATAAGAGAGTCCCACAATTTCATTTATGGGTGTGTTTAAGGTCAAGCTTGACTATGCTTGGCTTGGCTTGCAACAGGGCTTAGCCCAAACGCAAGTCAAGCTTGGTCAAACCAAATTCAAGCTAAATTTGAACGAACCAAGCTTGAACTTATCGTGCCATGATATACTATACTTTTTTTCTATATGATTCAAATCCTTATATTATTGTTTTGAGATATACATTAGCTTTAAATGATTATAATGTCAAACCTAAGCCATTAAGAAGAAGAAAATATGCTTTAAAGTTGAAATATTAAGACCCAAATAGTAAACACAACTGTAGAGCATAATGTAATTTACATCCGACATAATCCAAAAATAAGCTCAACCAAATGAGTTGAGCCAAAATTCCTTATATTTGGGGTTGCCTCACCAAGCATGTGAAATGGGGCGAACTTTGGTCAAATTGTGCTCAAATTGATAAGGAGTCACAAGTACTTGACAAGGTAGAATTAGTTGTTGATAACCAAAATATATAGTAACTAGCCTTTAAACCCATGTTACGAATGATTTGTTTTAAAATTTTAGCTAAAATATTTTTAGAAATATTATAATAAATATTATAATTTAAGTTTTTAGAAATAATAACATTTCTATAATTAGTTTCCTTTTTTCATTGTAGTTGAAAAGACAATATTTATTGTAATGACTTTAAATCACATATTGTTTAAATTTTTATTTTTAAATAAAATCTTCATAAATGTTTCAAAGGACAAATGTCACGATCTCATTCAATACCTGAAACCCTAGCCATGATGATTTGGGCCTCTTCCACTCTAGTGCATTGAAAGAAATGTTTGAATGCAAAAATTTGGGACTAATTCGTTTTGAGCATGTTGCACATCTTATCTGCTCCAACCTGCTAACTACTTTTTCAACTCACTTCAAAGTACTCCAACCGACTCTAACCCACTCGATCCCAGTCCCACTCCAACCTACTCAAACCCACTCGATCCCACTCCTGCCCACTCCAAAATATTCCGGACCACTCAAAGAAAAAAACAAGGTGATCGATAAAAAAATGTGTAATCTATTATAAGGTACTTAGAATTTGTTTAATAATTATGTTTTAAAATCAATATAGACATTTGTAATAAAGAAATCTGTAATCGTTTTGATGTAATTTTAAAATACAATATGCCACTAACCTTTATAATTTAAATTTACTATTTCGTGTGTATATTCTGACATAATTATCTCGTGTCTCACGTGCTCAGAGAATAACAATAATTATATCATGCTACATCCTATGCAACTTCGTCAGAATGCATGAAAACTATACCAATTTTACCAAGATCAACAAACATTGTAACAATCCCCAACATTAGATTGCACGAAAAGCCAAGTAAATAAGTAATGAATGAATGTTGGGATCTAATACTAATATGATTTCTTCATCGACAAACAACCATTACACTTATATATGCAACTTTTTGTTGTAATGGAACTCATTTACATGCTTACAAATGGTTATCATAAACCAACGTTCGATAACGCATTATGATGATGTTGACTTTTCTATTACATAATTTTATGGACGTAATGTAAACTAGTATTACAAAAATCAAACGTTATTCCATAAAGAATAGTCATCGATAATCATACACACTCGAAAAATCGTTTGAAACTGCTAAAAAAAGGCTCGAAGTCAATAATGTAAACTACTATAATGTCAAACCTAAGCCATTAAGGAGAAGAAAATATGCTTTAAAGTTCAAACATTAAGACCCAAATAGTAAACACAACTGTAGAGCATAGTGTTATTTACATCCAACATAATCACATAAATAAATAAGCTCAACCAAATGAGTTGAGCCAAAATTCCTTATGTTTGGGGTTGCCTCACCAAGCATGTGAAATGGGTCGAACTTTGGTCAAATTGTGCTCGAATTGATAAGGAGTCCCAAGTACTTGAAAGGGTAGAATTAGTTATTGATGCACAAAAATATACAGTAACTAGCCTTTAAACCCATGCTAACCAGGATTTGTTTTAAAATTTTAGCTAAAATATTTTTAGAAATATTATAGTTAATCTTATAATTTAAATTTTTAGAAATAATAACATTTATGTAATTTGTTTTCTTTTTTTCATTAAAGTAGCTGAAAAAATACTATTTATTATGATGACTTTAAATCACATTGTTTAAATTTTTAGTTTTAAATAAAATTTCATAAATACTCCAGAGGACACGTGTCACGACCGCAACATTCGGATTCACTTATATATATATATATATATATATATATATATATATATATATATATATAGTATATATATTTATATATTTATATATGTATATATATATTTCGTGCATACAATCTCTGAAACCTAGCCATGATGATTTGGGCTCTTCCACTCTAGTGCATTCAAAGAAATGTTTAAATTGAGAAATTTGGGACCTGTTCGTTTTGAGCATGTTGCACATCTCCAACCTGCTAACTGCTTTTTCAATCACTTCAAACCACTCCAACTGCTGAAACCCATTCAATCTCACTCCTGCCCGCTCCAAATTGTTCCCGACCACTCAAACAAAAAAAACAAGGTAATAAAATAATATGTAATTTTTTATAAGGTACTTATAATTTGTTTAATTACAATTTTTTAAAATCAATGTAAACATTTGTAATAAAGAAATTTGTAATGTTTCAATGTAATTTTAAAATATAATACGGCACTAACTTTTATAATTTAAATTTACTATTTCATGCGTATATTCTGACATAGTTATCTCGTGCCTCATGTGATCAGAGAATGACAAGAATTATATCGTGCTACATCCTATGCAACTTCGTTGGAATGCATAAAAAAGTGTACCAGTTTTACCAAGATCAACAAACATCATAACAATTGTTGGCTCGGTTTGGCTAGTTAAATCACCT
The DNA here is from genome assembly GCA_029747015.1 of Carnegiea gigantea. Classification (NCBI taxonomy): domain Eukaryota; kingdom Viridiplantae; phylum Streptophyta; class Magnoliopsida; order Caryophyllales; family Cactaceae; genus Carnegiea; species Carnegiea gigantea. The sequence goes on from JAKOGI010002709.1 coordinate 68,976, forward strand.
TAGAAGGCGGGGATAAATAGGGTGATGATCAATATCACAAGTTTATCGAAATAATGAATGGAAGGATAAATGTGGACAAGGCACAAGAACTTTTTAACGAGGTTAGTCTCAACTAGGCTTAGTCCCCGCCTAGAGTTCTCTAACTCTAGGATTAACCCAATCTTATAAGGAAGGATGATTACAACTCTAGAGCACTCTTACTCTAAGTTCTAAGTTACAAGTTGAACCATTCAACTAGATTTGATAGAGTTGACCCTTCAACTCTATAGTCCTACCCTATTACAACTTGAACAATACAATGAAATGTAATAGAGGCAACTGTAAGCTCAAAGTATGCAAAAGTCGCTTTAGTAAGTGTATGCCAATAAAATGCTTGCTCTTGTGTCCTTCTTCAGCTGCTAAACTCTACCCCTTTTATAGATGTGAGGTGTAGAGAAGGGTGGTGAAAGGTATGGCAAATGATTGTTGCACATCTTGTAGACAGCCAATTTCCATGCCTAATTTCAAGGCCTTGAATTATAATTCCAAGCCCTTGATTTTTTGTGTTCTTGCTCAAGTAATTCCAACGGCTACTTTCCTTGATTTGGGCCTGAATATCTTGGCTGAGACTCAACTGGAACCTTCTATAATTGCAGCATAATCTTCCAAGACTTTTCCATAAGATATTATTATGTTAATAACAAATCTTTGACATGAAAAATATAACTTCCAAAATCTCATAATCAAATTTGAATATTAAACCATTTCAAAGATATTGTGACACCTTATATAAAATCAATTAAGTAATATTAATATTCTAATATCAAGTTAAAAAATATAGCACATTTAAACAATAATAATTATTAAGATAATTCGAATATAACATGATGAATATGTCAATTGGTTAATCCCTTTTTGTCTTTCATCAAAACATATTAAAAAACTCAATGTGAGCTTTAAGAAAGCTAATAATCTCACCCTTTTTGATGAAAGACAAAACCCAATGAAAATAACATATCCATACAATTTTGAATGACACACCATGAAAAGTTTTCCAAATACTTCTCCCCCTTTTTGTATTTCATCAAAAACGTAGCACAAGAGGAGAAAGAAAAATTGAAGCACAAAAATTATGGCAAACACGTATAGCTCCCCCTTAACAAATCAATGAAAGATACTCCCCCTTAATTTATGGACTCATAAAAAACATATAAGGGGTTAGATACTGACAACAAAATCAATCACATATGCTAATGCTTATCAACTTGAAATACTCATAAGCAACATGAGGATGTAACAAGGGATTAACATATAGTAACAAAATTCTCCCCCTATCAACAGTAAATCAAGGTTACGAAAAATGATCAAGTGATATAATTTTTCTCTTCTGGAAACAAGCAATATAAGTATTAGGGATCATAACAATGATGGACAAAAGTATTTGCATCGAGATCATATGTGCATAATAACATATCATAATAGCATAAGATATATTGGAATATTAATCATGGTCACATTCCAAAGATAATAAAGCAAATTAAAATTCAAAAATTTTAAAATCAAAATGCCTTAAATAGGAAGTAGATCATGCAAAATAACATCGTCTTATGTTTAGCTAAGATCCAAATATTATCACTATTGAAGATGTTGACATAAAAACTCAAGCTTTGAATTGGTCATATTAAAGATACTCAGTTTCTGCCTGCAGGTTCTTTATTAGCCCAACCCTAAAATTATTTAATTATGTTCATTTATTTAATTACTTCATGTTCATAGTTTTTCTTCTCTCATTTCATTTATTTCACTTATTCACCTCGGTGGAAAAAATTTATTTGGGCCCGCACTTGGCAATTCGGATTTTAATTGTTTATTTAATCGATTAACAAAAACTTTGGGAGAATTAATAGTAGGCCCTAATGATTTTAATCTAAGTAATTTATTTTTCGTTCCATAACCTTATAAAACTTTCATTTTGAGTTTCGAAAAAAAAAGTTATCGTTACGAAGCGTTTTATTCCCGAACCCAATTTATTTTGGCCGCATTGAAGCCCAATAAGTTTGCCTATGATTTTACACTAATTACCATGTTAACTTAACCATGGTTAGTTTAAAAGCTGGCAATTACTACATAAAAACTTAGCCAAGTGGAGATTAATCAACAAAGCTCAAAGCTATCCACAAATCATCTTCTCTCACCTCTCTCTCCCCTCCTCATGGCCAGCAGACCTGGGCAGCCCTTTTGGGTGTTTTTCGGCTAGCCTTGGTGGTTTTCGACCCTCTCCGACATCCTAGTATCTCAAGCTACCATCCTCCATCATCAAAACCCTTAAACCTCATCTCCATCTTAACGTGTTTGCACTCCAAGTGAGTAATCTTGAATTTTGTTTTTGTTGGTTTTGATTTCTATCTTAGTTTTGATTCTTGTTTTGATGTTTTTGAGTGTTGATCATGATGTTTTGATGAAAAATAAGAGTTATTTTGATGTTGATCATGGTGGTGTTGAAGTTGGATCATGCTAGGTTAGGGTTAAGCTTTGATCATGCAAGCTTAATTTTAAAGTGTTGGATTTTGATTGTTCTATCTTTGATTTTGGTCATCTTCTAATCCATTGGTGATTATTTTGATGTTTTTGGTGATTTCACATGAATTGGAGAGAGTCCAACTTGGCCATAAACTAGGGTTTTGGCTAATAATGTATGGTTTGGATTAATTTAGCCTTGAGCTCGTGTTATGTAGGTGTTTGTTTGAAAAATGATCTCTTTTGGATATGATTATGAAGTGAGTTTGAGTGTGGTGATTTTGTATGCTATTGGGATGGACCAAAGCTTGCTTACATGCTTTTAAAGAATGGTTTAAGTTGAGAATTTGTGTGAAAAAGAGAGGGACAAGCTAAAACAGTGAGGGCTGGAATTTTGAAGAAAACAGGGCAGATTTGTCAATAAACTAGTAATGCACACCTAAGCCAAAGATTATGATTTTTGGTGGGTGGATATTTCAGTGTTTTAGCTTTCAAAAGGCTCTTGAATCGCCTTAATCTGAGGTCTGTGGAAAACGTTATGATCGTTTGACCGAAACTGCGCAGAATGGACCAAAACTGACATGCTTTTGTTCTAGCCTCATTTTGGGAATCCTATTGGGGGAGTCAAGCTTGGTGTTCTGAATAAAAGATTTTTGGGACTTCCTAAGCTTTCTATATTGGGGTTTTGGGTCTCAACATGAGGTTAGATGATTAAGTTATGCATCATTCTTCCTAAGCCTCTGTTATGCTTACTTTGCTTTTTCGAAATTATTAGCTATGAAATAAATATTTTGCTAACCGTATATTCCTACAACGGTAATCTTGTACAGAATCCGGGCCTAATCTATCATTTCTTCCACTTTTGTGCATAATATTATTCCATGAGCTTACGTTTAAAAATTTCGGGTACATTCATTGCTTGTATCTTTAGAAATCAGCACGTATTTATCAAAATTATAATGTTTTGGTAAGTACATCAATGAATCAGTTTAATCAGTGATTTCTCACATAGTTAGTGACCCCGTCAGTTATCAATTATAGGGAATAGCCCTTCAGTTACCCGCGCAGCTTCAGGCCAGGTCCCGATCGGCTTGGCAGGTGTACACCTATTTTCAGATCGCAACAGTTATCAAGGGTTCACTATCAGGTAATAATTGACAATGCAGTTTCATATTCATCCCATTCCTTATGTTTAATTAAAAAGGAATTGCAACACAGGCCCAACCAATTTTTGTTTCATGATTGTTTAATAATACAGGAATGCATGTATTAAGCTTCGGCTCACATTTCGAAATGTGTTCATGTTTTGTTTTAGGAAAGTGTTCAGTGAATCGTCCTCAGGCAGACAGAACAGCTGAAGAGGATAAGTGAGCCGGGAAATCTTTATGAAATGGGGGAGTGTTAACATTGAAATGTTACCGCATTGTGAATTATTTTGAAGTTAACACTGTATATTTTATCCAAATTCTATATTTTGGTGTAATCCTTGAAATGTTTGTATGGTTTTGATGTTAGAACAATTTCTATACTTACCAAAATGGTTTGATAGGTTGTGATGATGTGAATGCCTTTGATGGTAAACATTGATTATTATGGCTCAGTTATCATGTACAAGTAGCCTTGTCCTTAATTGGACGGCGGTAATGCCTAATCATTTGGGTCAACACTTTAACTGCGGAAAACTAGTGAAAGATATGCAAACAGTGATTGATGTATCATTGGGGCGTTACAGATTTGTTATCAGAGCCAGGTTGAGATTTTCTTTATGGAATGTGGAGTTTAGAAATAAGAAGTTGAGAATGGTCGATAGTGAGGGTAGTGAGGGCCACTTGTATACTATGAGAGTGATATTAGAAGTGTAGTAATGATAGTAGAAATGCAAGTTGCTTACATTTACATGTTCCTTAATTATGATTATGTATGCTTCTCATATATGTTTTTTCTTTGTTAGATGGACCCTTATGCTGTTAACTTGATGCCTTGTACATCCATGGTTGCTCACATTGCACTGTTGCATGCTAGTATAGAGGTCCATGTGTAGGACCCTTTCTCTGAGTTTCACAGTGCAACGGTCCGTGGACATAGCTTGCTATGGTCTTTACCTGCCGTTCATCCGTAGGTGGAGTTTAGACTTCGTTATCATCACTATATGGTAACAGGGAACCCAGGCTGGGATGGGCCTAGGTTTCAGGCCCGAGGGGCATGGACTACTCTTGCTACGGAGTTATTATTAAGGGAAGAGTTTGATCAGAGATGGCTCACCATGGAGACGCTACAACATGTCTTTCCACTACATCAGGCGCCTCCCCCACCTGCAGCCCCAGCCCCAGCACAGGGGCCACCCTCCCCGCTCGCACCAGGTACGCCACTGATACCCGATAGTCCTGGGGAGGCTCAAGTGGTGATAGACCTCCCCGACACCCCAGATGTAGTGGTGATTAGTTTTGGAGACGAGGGCGAATAGGGAGAGGAGGATAATCTTGAGGAGGGTCAAGACATTGACGAGGTGGGGGTAGAGCAGCAATGGGAACAGGAGGCTGATGAGTTGATGGTGGAGTTACAAGATGAGCAGGAGCAACAGGTTCAGCAGGAGGTTGGTGATCCCGAGTCAGAGGCATCTACTAGCAGCTTCGATTCAGGCGAAAAACCTGATGATGAGTCTGACCCGGATCACGATCCATCTAGGGATCATTAGGTGGGTCTAGAGGTTAGTGGTGGTAGTTTTCTTTTGAACCCTGTTTGTTTATAGTATGGTCGGTTGGGATGGATATATTGTGTATAGGATGTGACATTGTATATAGTCAGTTAGATCCTTTCCGACCGTCATAACATGGTCCGTATCTCTTTTTGGTTATATGACGGCCTAGTATCTTGGAGCTAGTTAGTATTTGGGGTTGAGTTAGGGGCTAGTTAACACTGACTTTGCTTAGTCAGTTAGATGTAGTATATTTTGCTGATAATGTGTATAAAGAGGCAGTTATGTATGTAAATAACCAGTTATAAAATGATAAGCTTTGGGTTGTTCAATAATCTTTGAGTTATATTATATGTGTTTGTTAGGCATGCTTATCTTATATGTTTGAGTATTCCAGTGATTAAATTGTTTCGTTTCATGTATAATCAGAATGTTTGAATTAGTGCACAACAACTTTGGCCAAATGCCACCGATTCTTTCTGAGTTAGCTCACAATACTGGGGACCCGAATTACTAGCCATCCTTAGTAGCTGAATTGATGAAGCGGATTCCCCAGGTACCTACTGAAGCCCCTCCTAAAGAGGATAAATTAGCGGATAGGGTGGCACGACGCAACCCTAAAGTTTATGATGGATCTTATGATCCAGTAGTACTGGAGGAATGGATAAGAAGAATGGAGAAAATCTTTATAGTGGTAGAGGTGCCAAAAGGAAAGAAAGTAAACATTGGGACGTATTATTTGACCAATGAAGCTGACATTTGGTGGAATACTATTAAGGATAAGCTCGTAGGGCCTGAATTTACCTGGAATAAATTCCTGAGTGAGTTAAGAGCAAAATTCTATCCAGTTGTGGTCTAAAGGCAAAAGGGGAAAGAGTTTATGGAGCTGAAGATGAGTGGCACCATGACTATGATGCAATACGCCAGTAAGTTCATTGAATTATCTAGGTTTGTTCCTGAGTTTGTATCATTTAAAAGGTTGAAAGTGAGGAGGTTTGAAGAGGATCTGGCCTTTTATATTCGAAATCTGTTAGCTGGATAACTAATTTTGACTTACCAAGAACTATATGAGCGAGCGGCTGAAGTGGAACGAGTGAAGAAAGAGTTGAGAGCACAGAATCCAATCAACCAAAAGAGAAAGGGGTTTGAGCGAGGGACTTTGAGTGAGAGTGTAAATCAGAATCAGAAGAAACCTATTCCTGTTCCCCCCAAGAGCCGTCCTGTAGGCTCGACAGCACCCTGTGCGAAGTGTGGCAAAACAAATCACACCACCCCGAAATGCCGAGTAGGAACTAACAAGTGCATGTGGTGTGGAAGCCCTGAACACCTGATTGCTGCATGCCCCTGAAGGATAAAGGCTGTAGATAAAGAGGCAGTAAAACCCTTGGCCCCACCACCAAGGCCTGCAGCAGTAGGACGGACGTATGTGATGAGTAAGAAAGAAGCCACCACCTCTTGGTATGATAGTCACTGGAACTTTCTTTTTAAATTCAAAGCCATTTTGTGTATTATTTGATTCATGTGCAACTCATTCATTTATATCCACCCGATATGCCATGTAATTGAACTTAGAAGATAGGACGATGAAAACCAATTATAGGATCAAGCTACCCAATAATTGTGTGATTGAATGCCCTATCTCCTGTAAACTTGTTCCCCTCACCATTGGTGGAACCACCTTCCCTATGGATTTGATTCAATTCGATTTGTCTGATTTTGACATCATTTTGGGAATGAATTGGTTGCACACCTATGGAGCTAAGATTGACTGTGAGGATCTTAAGGTTATTTTAAAAGATGAAAAAGGGGGAGAAGTATTTTTCTATGGGCAGAGAGAAGAAAAATCCTATCTTTGATTTCTACTATGAAAGCAAGTAAGCTATTATGTCAAGGGTATATGGGATATTGGTGTTATGCTATAGACACCTAAGCAAAAGAAGAGAAAGCTGAAAATATTCCTGTAGTCTGTGAGTTTGAGGATGTTTTCCCTGAAGAGTTACCAGGATTACCGCCACCGAGGGAAATTGATTTTGGAATTGAATTAAGCCTTGATACCCAACCTATTTCCAATGCCCCATATCGTATAGCCCCAACTGAACTTAAGGAACTGAAGATTCAGTTAGATGAGCTATTGCAAAAGGGCTTTATTAGGCCAAGTATGTCACCATGGGGTGCCCCGGTGTTGTTCGTAAAGAAAAAGGATGGAACCTTAAGGTTATGTATTGACTATAGGGAGTTGAACAAGATCACTATCAAAAACAAATATCCTTTCCCATGCATAGATGACTTGTTTGACCAATTGCAAGGAGTAGGAGTCTTCTTTAAGATTGATTTGAGGTCAGGGTACCACCAACTTAGGATCAAACCTGAAGACATCCTCAAGACTGCACTTAGAACTATATATGATCACTATGAGTTAACAGTGATGCCATTTGGCCTCACCAATGCTCCCGCAGCTTTTATGGATCTTATGAACAGAGTCTTCAGACCCTACCTAGACAACTTTATGGTGGTGTTCATAGATGACATTCTTATCTATTCCAAGGACAGAGATCAACATGCTGATCATTTGAGAATGGTGTTACAAACACTAAGGGAGCATCAACAATATGGCAAATTAAAGAAGTACGAGTTTTGGTTGGAAGAAGTGGTATTCTTGGGACATGTGGTTACAAAAGAAGGAATCAAAGTTGACCCCCAAAAAGTGAAGGCAATCACAGAGTGGTCAAGGCCTACTAATATCACTGAGATTAGAAGCTTTCTGGGTTTAGCAGGTTACTATCGAAGATTTATCAAGGACTTTCCAAAGATAGCTTCACCCATGACCAATCTGCTGAAGAAAGCGAACAAGTTTGAGTGGACTGAAAGATGTGATAAAGCTTTTTAAGAGCTAAGGCAGTGACTAACTACCGCTCCAATCCTAACGCTACCAATGGAAGATAAGGAATATACCATTTATAGTGATGCTTTAAAGAACGGATTAGGGTGTGTTTTGATGCAGGAAGATAAGGTAGTAGCTTATGCCTCTCGACAGCTTAAGCCTTACGAGAGACACTATCCTACTCATGACTTGGAAGTAGCAGCCGTGGTCTTTGCGCTGAAAATTTGGAGACATTACTTATATGGAGTACCATGCAAGATTTACACTGACCATCAAAGTTTAAAGTATATCTTCACTCAGAAGGAGCTCAACTTAAGGCAACGGCATTAGCTTAAGCTGCTTAAGGATTATGATTTGCAAATTCAATATCATCCAGGAAAAGCAAATGTTGTAGCAGATGCCCTGAGTAGAAAAGTGCAGCATAGCCCAAATACTGTTGAGATTACTCAGTTGAGTCTCTTGAAAGAACTTGAGGACTTGGGAATTCAACTAGTGTCCTATAGGCAAGCACAGGTTCAATTATCGGCACTTACCTTACAGCCTTCCATAGTGGAGGAAATTCGAGTGAACCAAGAAAGTGATCCTGAACTCTAAAGGATACAACAAAATTTAGAGAGAGGAAAGTCTGAGGATGGGACCCTGCGATTCCAGAATCACCTATGTGTGCCCCAAAATGAGGAACTAGGGAAACAGATCCTAGAAGAGGCTCACAATACTCACTACTCAGTACATCCAGGAGGCACTAAGATGTACAAAGATTTAAGGCAATACTTATGGTGGAATAGTATAAAAAAGGAGGTTGCAGAATATGTAGACAAGTGTCTGACCTGCCAGAAAGTCAAAGTAGAGCATCAGCATCCCGTGGGTGAATTGCAACCCCTAGAGATTCCCACTTGGAAGTGGGATTCGATTTCAATGGGCTTTGTGATAGGTTTACCCCTTTTTGCCTCGAAGAAGAATGACATATGGGTTATAGTCGATCGGCTTACCAAGTTGACCCATTTTCTGCTAATCGAAGATACCTGGGGAGTTGCAAAACTAGCCTAGTTGTATATCAAAGAGATCGTCTGACTACATGGAATCCCCTTAGACATAGTATCAGATAGGGATCAAAGATTCCAAGCTTGTTTTTGGCAAGCCCTTCAAAAGGCCTGTTGGACCAAATTGAACTTCAGCAGCTCTTATCACCCGAAACAGATAGGCAAACGGAAAGAGTGAATCAGATTCTAGAGGACATGTTCAGAGCTTGTGTATTAGAGTTCCAAGGGAAATGAGAAGATGATTTGCCTTTGGTGGAGTTTTCTTATAATAATAGCTATCAGTTTACCATCAGAATGGCCCCATTTGAGGCTCTATATGGGAGAAAATCTAGAACCCCACTGTGCTGGAGTGATTTGTTTGAAGCATTATTTCTAGGTCCTGAAATGATCTAGGAAACCGTGGAAACAATAAGAAGGATTCATGAACATATTAAGGTTGCCCAAAGTCAACAAAAGAGTTATGCAGACAAGAGAAGGAGGCTTTTGGAGTTTCAATTAGGCGATAAGGTTTTTCTGAAAGTATCGCCAACTAAGGGTATCAAGAGCTTCGGAGTGCAAGGCAAACTGAGTTTGCGATATATTGGACCATATGAAATCATCGAAAAGTTGAATCCGGTAGCTTATCGTCTGGATTTGCCGGTAGAGCTAGAACACGTGCATAACGTATTTCACATCTCTCAGCTTAGAGAGTATACCCCAGACCCAAACCATGCCATTGTACCTGAACCTATTGCAATCACTGCGGGTTTACTATATGAAGAGCAACCGATCTAAATACTAGATCGCTGGATTAAACAGTTGCACAACAAGCAGATACCTCTAGTCAAAGTGCTATGGTCAAATCATACATCCCAAGAAGCTACTTGGGAGACCGAAGAGGAAATGAAAGCTAAATATCCACAATTATTTGAGGTAATCATGCATTATATGGAAAAGTCATAAATTTCGATGGCGAAACTCTTTAACAGGGGAAGGCTGTAATAGCCCAACCTTAAAATTATTTAATTATGTTCATTAATTTAATTACTTCATGTTCATAATTTTTCTTCTCTCATTTCATTTATTTCACTTATTCACCCCCGTGGAAAAATTTTATTTGGGCCCTCACTTGGCAATTCGGATTTTAATTGTTTATTTAATCGATTAACAAAAACTTTGGGAGAATTGATAGTAGGCCCTAATGAGTTTAATCTAAGTAATTTATTTTGCTTTCCATAACCTTATAAAACTTTCATTTTGAGTTTCGGAAAAAAAAAAAGTTATCGTTACGAAGCGTTTTATTCCCGAACCCAATTTATTTCGGCCGTATTGAAGCCCAATAAGTTTGCCTATGATTTTACACAAATTACCATGGTTTACTTAACCATGGTTAGTTTAAAAGGTGGTAATTACTAGATAAAAACTTAGCTAAGTGGGGATTAGTCAACAAAGCTCAAAGGTATCCACAAATCATCTTGTCTCTCCTCTCTCTCCCCTCCTCACGGCCAGCAGACCTAGGCAGCGCTTTTGGGTGTTTTCTGACCACTTTTTCGGCCAGCCTTGGTGGTTTTCAACCCTCCCTGACATCCTAGTATCTCAAGATACTATCCTCCATCATCAAAACCCCTAAACCCCATCTCCATCTCAACTTATTTGCCCTCCAAGTGAGTAATCTTGAATTTTGTTTTTGTTGGTTTTGATTTCTATCTTAGTTTTGATTCTTGTTTTGATGGTTTTGAGTATTGATCATGATGTTTTGATAAGAAATAAGAGTTATTTTGATGTTGATCATGGTGGTGTTGAAGTTGGGCCATGCTAGGTTAGGTTTAAGCTTTGATCATGCAAGCTTAATGTTAAAGTGTTGGATTTTGATTGTTTTGTCTTTGATTTTGGTCATCTTCTAATCTATTGGTGTTTATTTTGATGTTTTTGGTGATTTCACATGAGTTAGAGAGAGTTCAAGTTGGCCATAAACTAGGGTCTTGGCTAATATGCATGGTTTGGATTAATTTAGCCTTAAGCTTGTGTTATGTGGGTGTTTGATTGAAAAATGATCTCTTTTGGATATGATTATGAAGTGAGTTTGAGTGTGGTGATTTTGTATGGTGCTAGGATGGACCAAAGCTTGCTCACATGCTTTTAAAGAATGGTTTAAGTTGAGAATTTGTGTGAAAAAGAGAGGGAAAAGCTAAAACAGTGAAGGCTGGAATTTTGAAGAAAACAGGGCAGATTTGTCAATAAACTGGTAATGCATGCCTAAGCCAAAAATTATGATTTTTAGTGGGTAGATATTTCAGTATGTTAGCTTTCAAAGGGCTCTTGAATCGCCTTAATCCGAGGCCTATGAAAAAAGTTATGATCGTTTTACCGAAACTGCATAGAATGGACCAAAACTGACATGCTTTGGTTCTAACCTCATTTTGGGAATCCTATTGAGGGAATCTAGCTTGGTGTTCTAAATGAAAGATTTTTGGACTTCCTAAGTTTTCTATATTAGGGTTTTGAGTCTCAATCGGAGGTTAGATGATTAAGTTATGCATCATTCTTCCTAAGTCTCTGGTATACTTACTTTGGTTTTTCTAAATTATTAGCTATGAAATAAATATTTTGCTTACCGTATATTCCTACAATGGTAATTTTGTACAGAATCCGGGCCTAATCTATCATTCGTTCCACTTTTGTGCATAATATTATTTTCTGAGCTTACATTTAAAAATTCCAGATACGTTCATTGCTTGTATCTTTAGAAATCAGCATGTATTTATCAAAATTATAATGTTTTTTTAAGTACATCAATGAATTAATTTAATCAGTGATTTCTCACATAGTTAGTGACTCCGTCAGTTATCAGTTACAGGGCATAGCCCTTCAGTTACCCGCACGGCTTTAGGCCAAGTCCCGATCGGCTTGGCAGGCGTACACCTATTTTTAAATCGCAACAGTTACCAGGGGTTGATTATCAAATAATAATTGATAATGCAGTTTCACATTCATCCCATTCCCTGTGTTTAATTAAAAATGAATTGCAATACGGGCCCAACCAATTTTTGTTTTATGAATGTTTAACAATACAGGAATGCATGTACTGAGCTTCGGCTCACATTTCGAAATGTTTTCATTTTTTTTTTAAGAAAGTGTTCAGTGAATCGCCCCCAGGCAGGCTGAACGGCTGAAGACGATCAGTGAGCCAAGAAATCTTTATGGAATGGGGCTATATTAACGTTGAAATGTTACCATATTGTGAATTATTTTGGAGTTAACACTGTATATTTTATCCGAATTCTATATTTTGGTATAATCCTTGAGATGTTTGTATGGTTTTGATGTTAGAACAATTTCTATACTTATCGAAATGGTTTGATAGGTTGTGATGAGGCGAATGCCTTTGATGGTAAACATTGATTATTGTGGCTCAGTTATCATGTACAAGTAGCCTTGTCCTTAACTGGACGGTGGTAACGCCTAATCATTTGGTTTAACACTTCAACTGGGGAAAACTAGTGAAAGATATGCAAATAGTGATTGATGTATCATTGGGGTGTTGCAGGTTCAAGGCCTTAAACTGTATTTCAGGGTCTTAAAATCTGAGCAATGACAAAACAAAGGAACTTACCTTATTTTTACTTTGGGCAAACTATAACTTACCATATGCCTTTGCGAAGCTCCAATGTTTTCTTGTCCACTTAAATTTTCAAGAGAATCAAATGCTATTGAAAATTTATTATTAGTACGTAAATAAGGAATCAATAATATCCCACGAACATGCACATTCCTTTTTGATTTCTTCACGAATGAAGTTGCTCGACCAAATCTTGATGTCCTTTTCTTCTTGGATTCAAAATTGTTAGAAGTAAGAAAAATTAATGAGGCAAAATTTTTCTTTCCCTCAATCTTGACACATTTTCCTTATTTAACACCACAATCAAGAATTTTTGAAAGTTGAAAATTTGGTGTGGTACTTGAATCATAAGAAATATAACAACTTGGAGAAAAACTATTATTTGAAAATTCAATTATGGATGTTACCCCATCCTTACTACTTTGGAGAATAGATGAATAACTAGAATCATTATTTTTCTCACCATTTTCAAGAAATTCCTCAATTTGGGAATGCTTGACATCATTATGTATAAACTATTGAATTGGATCGTAATTTTCATGTTCTTACTCTTCATGTAGTTGGTAATCCTCAATTTGTTTAACATTTCCTGCCATGATTATTTCATCTTGTGCCACAAATTCACTTAATACCACATTTTGATCAGTACCATATAAATTATAAAGAGTCTCCCAAATTTCATTGGCACTATCACAATGTGAGATAAACTCATAAATATCAACAGTAAAAGCACAATATAAAATGTTTATAGCTTTAAAATTTTTGGATATTCATTCGTAATCATCTTCAGCATATTCATTTTTCGATTTCTCAATAACTATTTGACATTTGACCGTGATCTCTCAAAGATCGAGACTCTTGTGCTTGATATAATGTTCCATTGTTTCCTGCCACAAAAAATAATTAGTACCTTTAAAAAGTGGAGGGCAATCAGAGTCAAAATTATAACTAGCCATGAGATCAAACTATTAGACGGTAAAGTCTTTAAAAAATAGTACTAGCTCTGATATCAATTGAAAGTTCACTAGCCACTAAATCAACCTAGAGGGGGGTTTGTTTTTGCGCTTGTACTTGGCTAGTTTGTCAGGGCAGGCATACTCAACTAGACTAAGATCTTTAGCTTGTTTCATGTCAGGCTAGATGGAGCTGTTTCTGTGAATTTGAGACGGAAAATTGATCCTAGAATAGCACGATTGAAGGTTATGCGAACACCCTTAACATTGCTCACAAGAATGAGACCTTTAGGGGAGAGTGTGATTTCTAAATTGGCATAAAATAATTTGACAAGCCGCGGGTAGACCACATTGCCCAATTCAAGTAGTTTTAGACAATTGTCTTTCACCAATTTCTCAAAGAGCCCTAATTTCTCTGATGTAAAAAGGGGAACATCACGCTTTTCACAAACAGAAATGGGTTTTGTCTTAAAGACAAGGAATCGATCTTGACTAGCCAAGGAGGGAAGCCAGTCACCTGAAATTGTGTCAAGTAGGCTTCCTCGACGGAGCGTTGGTGGTCAATTGGAGATGGAGTTGTGCTCATGGAAGGATGATGCAGGGGAGGACGGAGGTGATGGAGTCTGGTCTGAGCTCTACCTGGAAATTGAGGTGTCTTCAGAGATGGTGATCGGGGCCTTTAATTCGGTGATGTATGTCCGCTTGCCGGTGCCGGAGGTAATACGAGTAGATCGATGTTTAAGGGGAGTATGAATGGCAAAGGAGTGGGCTTTAGATGCTCGATTGACGCTCCTGGCGCCCTTGCCACCTCTGATATTGGCCATGGAAACCGATTTTAGGAAGAATTGGAGGAGAAGTGAGAGCTCCTAACTATTCGGTAACGGCATTGGGCACCAGGGGTACTGAGGAAAGAGAAGGAGATTTTGAGGAAGAGGGGTTAACGATTTGAGGAGAGAGAAGGGATTTGTTGAGCATTCAACCAAGGTTTTAAGAAAGGTAATGATTAAAAAAAAAAAAAATCCATTTTCTAAAGACAAACATGCTTTCCCGGTTAATTAGGAACCATTTAAAAGATTTAAAAGATTTAGGAAACATAACCAAAGTTCTTTAAAAGATTTTACATCATCACCAATTTTATAAGATAAACAAATTTTAGAAGATAACCAAAGTATTTGGAAATTTAAAAATCTATTCCCAAAAAAAAAAAGAAAAACTATTCCACGTGCCCCAGTAGAAAGGAAACAAATCAGAGTTAGATATCCTTCCCTAGGATGAACTTTTTAATATATATTAATGCAGGTGAGATATGGTCAAGGCCTTGAAATAAGGAGTTCAAGCCCTTGAATCAGTTGAAACAAAAAACATCAAGTTCGGCCTACAGTTCAGGGCCCTAAATTGTACTGTGATTTTTTTTGAAGGCCTTGAATTTGTGCAACAATAAACAGCTGTAATCAGAAAATTTTCATGATAGCTCCCCCTTAATCTATGCATCAATATTAATCATTCCAAGCTCTTACCTAATGAAATTAAATTGTTCCTCACTTAAGGGCTTAGTGAAGATAACGACAAGCTGAGAATTTGTAGGAACGAACTCTAACAACACATCACCTTTTTCAACATGATCCCGAATGAAATGATGACGTACCTCAATGTGATTTGTTTGAGAATGTTGGACTGGAGATTTGGTGATGTTGATGGCACTCGTGTTATCACACCGAATAGGAAGATTCTTGAGATGGATGTCTAAGTCGCGCAACTGTTGCATAATCCATAAAAGTTGGGTGCAACACGCTCCAGCTGCTATATACTCGGCTTCTGCCGTTGATAATGTCACAGTGTTTTGCTTTTTTAAGTGCCATGAGATAAGAGACAAACCCGAAAATTGATAGGTTCCTGATGTGCTCTTTCTATCTACCTTATAAACTGCATAATCAGTGTCAGAATATCCAACAAGAGAGAAATTTCCCCCTTTAGGGTACCAAAGTCCAAAATTCTTGGTACCTGCCAAGTATCTAAAAATGCATTTCACAGCAGTGAGGTGTGATTCTTTGGGAGATGATTGAAATCGTGCACACAGGCACACACTAAGCATTATTTCCAGACAACTGGCAGTTAAATATAATAAGGATCTAATCATACCTCCATATGATTTTTCATTAACTGGCTTACCATAAATATCTTGATTGCACTTGATACCATGGGAGTGCTTGCATGTTTAGCATTGTCCATTTTGTACTTCTTTAGCAACTCACATACATACTTACCTTGATTCAGAAAGATACCTTCTTTGAGTTGTTTAATTTGGAGACCAACGAAGAATGTGAGTTCACCAACCATACTCATCTCGAATTCTTAACTCATGATATTGGAGAATTCCTTGCATAGGCAACCGTTAGTAGCTCCGAAAAGAATGTCATCAACATAAACTTGAATAATAATGAAATCCTCCCCCTTATTTTTTATGAAAAGTGTTTTGTCAATTGGACCATGTAAAAAGTCATTTTCGAGTAGGAATTTGCTCAAACGCTTGTACCATGCTCTAGGAGCCTGTTTCAAACCATAAAGGACTTTTTGAAGTTTGAGTACATGATTAGTAAGATCAGGATTTTCAAACCTGGGGGGTTGTTCAACATAAACTTCTTCTTGTAAAAAACCGTTCAAGAAGGCACATTTGACATCCATTTGAAAAAGTTTAATGCCCATGTATGATACAAAAGCTAGGAGAATGCAAATGGCTTCTAACTGAGCTACCGGGGCAAAGGTGACATTAAAATCTATACCCTCTTCTTGGTTGTACCCTTTTGCAACTAATCTAGCTTTATTTCTTACCACACTCCCACTTTCGTTTAACTTATTCCGAAAAATGCATTTTGTCCCAATTACAAGATGGTCCTTTGGTCGGGAAGTGAGAAACTATACTTGGTTTCTTTCAAATTGACTAAGCTCTTCTTGCATAGCAACAACCCAACTAGCGTCTTCTAAGGCCTCTAAATGATTCTTTGGTTTAATAAGTGATACAAAGGAAGAAAATGCACAAAAGTTTCGAAGAGAAGATCTATTTCTTATACCTGTGGATATATCAGTGAGTAAGTTGTCTGGAGGATGATATGACTTAAATTTGTAGCCTTGCCTTGGTTCACGTAAGGTCTCTTTGTTTGGAGCACTAGGTGATGCTTCTTCTTCAATCACAGCATTTGGCTCTTCATTAGTAGGAGGCATATTGTTTGGTTCTTTTGATAGATCTTCACGCTCCTTATATGTTTTGGCTTTCACATCATCTTCCCCCTCATCATCATCATATGTACTTAGTTTCAACTCTTAGAAAGAAGACGAGCTTAACCTACCATTATTGGACTCATCAAAAACAATGTGAATACTTTCTTCAATTATTTTGGTACGCTTGTTGTAAACACGATAAGCTTTACTATTCATGGAATAACAACAAGAATACCTTCATAACTTCTAGCATTGAAAATACCTAACCTTTCTTTCCCATTGTTGTGAATAAAGCATTTACATCCAAATGCACGAAAATAGGAAATGTTTGGTTTTCGACTTTTGAAAAGTCCATGGGGGTCTTTTTTAAAATGGGCAAATCAAGCATCGATTTAAAACATAATTGGTGGTGTTGACCGCTTCTGCCCAAAACGATGTTGGCAAGCTACTTTCACAAAGCATAGTTCTTGCCATGTCCTCTAAGGTGCGGTTTTTTCTTTCAACCACGCCATTTTGTTGAGGTGTTCTAGGTGCTAAAAAGTTATGAGAAATACCAAGATTATTGCAAAAAGTAATAAATTCTTTTTGATCGAATTCCCTACCGTGATCACTATGAATAAAGACAATAAATAGATTTTTGTAAATTTGTCATTGTTTGCAAAGTTTTGAAAACTTATGAAATGTTTCATTTTTTTCTTTCAAAAAAGAGAACCAAGTAAAACATAAATAGTCATCTACAATAACAAATATATAAGAGCTACCTCTAGGACTACAGACATGTATTATACCACACAAATCCATATGAAACAATTCCAATGGACGAGATGTACTGATGCATTTTTTAGATTTAAAGGAGCTACAAACTTGTTTTCCTTTTACACAAGCATCACAAATGCAGTCTTTTTCATACCTACATGATAGTAAGGCACGTACTAAGTCTTGCTTAGAAAGTTTTTTTGTATGGTGTGCATGCTAGCGTGACCTCGTCTACGATGCCACAACCAAGTATCATCAAGAGAGGCTTTAAAGCATGACAGTTTATTGGGAGAGATGCTATTCAAGTTAATGACATAGACATTATCTCTTCTAGGACCATATAGAATAGTATTGTTGTCTTGTGCATTTTGTACTATACAATGAGAGGAGCTGAAGATCACGTTATTACCTTTGTCGCATAGTTGGGATATGCTTAGGAGATTAAACTTTAGTCCTTCAACAAGATATACATTGTCCAAGGATTTAGAGGGATCTTTACCGATCTCATCAATTCTTATGATCTTACCAACTCCATTGTGACCAAAGGTGACATTTCCGTGTTTCTTTCTCTTGATTTTGGTAAAGAGTGTTTCATTTCCACTCATATGCCTTGAGCATCCGCTATCAAGATACCAAAGTTCATCACCGGCTCTTAGGTATACCTCATCTGAGCTTTTATACTTGGTTTCGTGCTCTTAGATATTTTCTTCATTTGCTATGAAACATAGATTTGCTACTTGGTCTTCTTCATTGTCACTATCGCTAGAATCGCTATCGCTCCATGCAGCTATCATTGCTCTCTTGAATTCTTGCTTGGCCTTCTCCTTCCGTTTTTATGCTTTCTTTTGCAAGATTGGACAGTCCTTTGCAATATGTGTGGGCAAACCACAACCAAAACAAGGACCCATATTAGATTCAATTTTATTTTTATTAGAAAATTTTTATACCTTTTGTGAATTTCTCATTCTTCTTTGATGAAGATCCCTTTTTATAAAACTTTTTATGGTCAAATCTTTTTGACTTGAGCATTTTCTTCAACCCTCTAGCAATCATTGTCATAGAATCTTCGTCTTCTTCGCTTGACTCGCCTTTCGAGAACATGAGGTCTTCATTTGCAGTTTTGAAGGCTACTCCTTTCTTTGTTTGAACTACTTCTTCATCTTCTTTGAGATGAATTTCATGAGTCATAAGCTTTCCAAGCAAATCATCCAGAGCCAAGGTCTTGAGGTTCTGAGCCTCTTCGATTGTGATGACCTTAGGACCCCATTTGTTCTTAGGAAGACATCGAAGAATCTTCCTGACCATCTCCTCATTTATATAGGACTTGCCGAGGGACTTAAGGTTGTTGGTTATATCAGTGAAGCGTGTAAACATTTCCTTGATAGACTCATCCGGTTGCATTTTGAATAACTCCTATTAGTGAACGAGCATGTAGATCTTTGTTTCTTTCACTTGACTCATTCCTTTGTCTGTCACAGCTAGTTTGTCCCAAATTTGCTTAGCTGTTTCACAAGAACAAAAACAGTTATATTCATTGGCATCAACACCACAATGTAAAATGTTCATAGCTTTAAAGTTCTTAGAGAGTTTTGCAAAGTCCTCCCATGTATATTGTTCCTCAATTTTTGGCTGACTTTTTCCATCGACAGTTGTCAATAGAACATATGGTCCCTTAGTTACAATGTTCCATAACTCATAGTCTTCAGTTTTGATAAAGATTTGCATCAAGTTTTTCCAATAAGAGAAGTTAGTGCCTCTAAATAACGGTGGTCTAGTGGTGGAGTGACCTTAATTGTAATAGCCTTCTCTGGTGGTAGCCATGAGCGTTTTCCATTTAACGGTAAGGTCAAAGTACAGTGGGTTAGGCTCTGATCCCAATTGTTGGCTAGTTAAATCACCCTAGAAGGCGGGGGTGAATAGGATGATGATCAATATCATAAGCTAATCGAAATAAAGAACGGAAGGATAAACGTAGACAAGACACAAGAACTTTTTAATGAGTTTAGCCTCAACTAGGCTTAGTCCTCGCCTAGAGTTCTCTAACTCTAGGATTAACCCAATCTTATTAGGAAGGATGATTACAACAGTAGAGTATCCTTACTCTAAGTTCTAAGTCACAAGTTAAACCTTTCAACTAGGCTTGATAGAGTTAACCCTTCAACTCTATTATCCCACCCAATTACAACTTGAACAATACAATGAAATGTAATAGAGGCAATTGTAATCTCAAAGTATGCAAAAGAGTCACTTTAGTAAGTGTATGCCAATCAAATGCTTGCTCTTGTGTCCTTCTTCACCTGCTAAACTCTTCCCCTTTTATAGATGTGAGGTGTAGAGAAGGGTGGTGAAAGATATGGCAAATGACCTTGCACATCTTGTGGACAGCCAATTTCTATGCCTAATTTCAAGGCCTTGAATTGGCATCCCAAGCCCCTAATTTTCTCTGGTCTTGCTCAAGTAATTCCAATGGCTACCTTCCTTGATTTGGGCTGTATATCTTGGCTGAGAATCAACTGGAACCTTCCATAATTGCAGCATAATCTTCCAAGATATTTTCATAAGATATTATTCCATTAATAACAAATCTTTAACATGAAAAATATAGCTTCCACAATCTCATAATCAAATTTGAATATTAAACCATCTCAAAGATATTGTGACATCTTATATAAAATCAATTAAGTAATATTAATATTTCTATATCCACTTCAAAAATATAGCACATTTAAACAATAATAATCATTAGGATAATTCAAATATAGCATGATGAATATGTCAATTGATTAATCTCTTTTTGTCTTTCATCAAAACAAATTTGAAAGCTCCATGTGAGCTTTAAGAAAGCTAACAACAATCCCCAACATTAGATTACACAAAAAGCCAAGCAAACAAGTAATGAATGAATGTAGCGATCTAATATTGATATGATTTCATCATCGACAAACAACCATTACACTTATATATGCAACTTTTTGTTCTAATGGAACCCATTTACATACTTACAAATGGTTATCATAAACCAACGTTTGATAGCGCATTCTATTGATGTTTGACTCTTCTATTACATTATTTTTATGGATATAATGTAAACTAGTGTTACAAAAATCAAACATTATTCCAAAAGAACAGTCATCGATAATCATGCGTGCTTAAAAATCATTTGAAACCACTAAAAAAAGGCTCCAAAACACGCCAACGTGCTTTTATCTACTCCCAATTTGTCACATAATCTTATACCTACTCTAACCTGTTAATTGCTAATCCAACCCACTGTATACAACTTAAATCCCTGTAGTTGACTCCAACCCATTAACGGCTCCTACAAAATGCTCAAAACGAACATGATCTAAACAAGTCAAGCTTTGCATTTTCCTCGTAGAACAATAATAAATCATCAGCAAAACATAGATGAACCAATTGTGTTTTATTACATGGAGGATTAAAAGAGAATTGAGATGCATTAGTGACAACCTTAGGAGTTCTATTGAGATAATCCATCACTGGGACAAGCAAACAAGGGCTATGGGAGACTCTTATCTAAGTCCTGTACCACTTTGAAAAAAATTCAAGGATTGTCCTTTAACTGAATTGTCAACCTAGGAGAAATTGTGTCGTAGGCTTTTTCCAAATCTATCTTTGTTATGCATCTAAGAGAACTTTCCTTGTTATACATTATAACTGTTTGTGGTATGAATTTGGTGAATGACTAATCCTTCTTGTTGCTAAAGATAGCCTACGCTGATTAAGTTCTGTTGTTCTTCCAATCATCAACATGGCACAAAACACGTTAATGGTGTGTTGAGTCGATGTCGGCCAATAACTGCAATACAATTGTACCCGGGGAGTTGTTTGGGACAAAGCCCTCCGATACTTAAGTTAGTTCGTGAGATAAGGTTGTGATGGGTATTTGGGGAATGAGTAATAGTTAAGCATTACCTTTTCCTAACGAGAAAGAGACGCTTATATAGGCCTGAATGCGGTAAATTTAAGTCAGTGAGTAACAAAGGCTTCGTAGGCCATGTGGGTCTTTGCTCCATGGGCCTGAAAAGCTTCTTTCCTTCGTATGTTTAGTGAGACTGAACCCGCACTTTAGGGAAATGTTATTGTTATAGAAAATTTGTTAAATTAATGATTATTTAACTATGACATCTCTAACATTTGCCGCTCTATCTTCATGTATTTGGCGTTATCGGATGCCCAACCAATTTTAACCTTTACTTTCACATTGACCAACATCCTCATCTAATCATTCAATAATTTTGGATACATAAAACCTCGACAATACTTTTTTGTTTTTCTCCCTCTCTCTCTCTCTCTCTCCCCCCCCCCTTTTAATATGTTGCATTAGCCCTTAATTTTTGACTCATCACTGTTACGTGACCTAAAAATTTTTTTGGCGCATCACACATTACGTGACTTAAGTTTATCAACTTGTCACACATGTCGTGACCTTAAATTTTCGACTTGTCATGCATTACATGATTTTAAATTTTTGATTCGTTAGTGTAAGTGACCTAAGAATTTTTTTGGACTGTCACGCGTTACGTGACTTAAGTTTATCAACTCATCACACCTCAGATTTTCGACTTGACACGCGTTACAGGACTTAAATTTTTTTAATGACTTAAATTTATCGACTCATCA